>JAMPIV010019377.1:37500-246180 GCA_024509875.1 Oreohelix idahoensis
ACATAGAGAACTGGAGACTTCAGGTTAGGAGAGCTGGAGGGATACCCAAACACATAGAGAACTGGAGACAGAAATGAAAGGGATAAAGAAAACATGTAACGACCTTGACCGGATTTCACAGGACATCAGGTCTTGGCATAAATTTGTTGTAGGTATATAGTCTTTAGGTAGCTATAGAGTGATGATGATGATGATGGTGATGATGGTAATGATGATGGTGATGATGGTGATGATGATGATGGTGATGGTGATGATGATGGTGATGATGTTGGTGATGAAGGTGATGATGATGATGGTGATGATGATGATGATGATGGTGATGATGATGATGGTGAGGATGATGGTGGTAATGGTGATGATGATGATGATGATGATGGGGATGATGGTGATGATGATGATGACGATAATTCGCTTTCCGCAGTTTACTTCTGTAATGTGCAAATGAAAAATAATAATATTAATAATAATTATGGAAGTTTACCGCTCGTGTCAGAACTCTGGTACACACTTTCAGAAGGGCGGACTAAGTTCCACGTGTGTGGTACAATAATCGTTTGAAGACAAACGTTCCAGTAAACACATGCAGGCAGGTTTGGCCATCGCTCACTTGTATCCCGCTGAATAATTTATCTGTCGTACCTGCTCACTCACATATGATATAAACTGATCACACAAGAAGATGAAGCGTATGTTTATACCCCACACATTTGTTTTGTTTGAGAGTACACAGATTATGATTCAAGTGCTTCCTTTGCTCCAGAAGAAATTTTTTTGTACAATGAATGATCTATAAGAGAGATTTGTTGCTGGTTTTTGTAACTTCAAGTAAGTGGTGTGGTGGTTCAACATCCTGCAAAGATCAGCTAACGAGTAAACAGGAGAGTTATAACAGCTTTATATTCTTTACGACAGAAAGTGAAAATAAAGGCCTTAGCCTTAATAGAAAACAAAAAAAAGACAGTTGTAATGGTCATCTCGAAGAAAATGACTTTAGCAGGATGCGTTATCAAAGTAAATGGAACAATTTTAGAACGAGTCAGTAGATTCAAATACCTTAGCAAGGTAATAATTTCTGGTATAGTCTGCTTCTTGGACTTGAAAAAATAGAATAGTACACATTTAGTAAACAAGTATTAAAAGCACTAGGGGCCACAGGATTGATTATGTAGAATAACGCTAAAGTAATAAAAATAAAAACCATGGACAGCTAAAATGTAATGAGGCCAGTGCACAAGGGAAGCGTATACCTCATGTTAGATAGAAGCAATTCACTTTCATTGGACATGTTTTGAGAAGAAAAAAGATGGAGTATATAGTGACAACAGAAAAGATTCAAAGAAAAAGTGACAGCGGAAGACAAAGAGAGAAGCTACTGGACAGTTTGACATGATGGCATGGACAGAAGTCAACAACAGAAATGATTAACTGTAGTGGAAACAGAAAGTTGTGAAGTGACATGATCGCCTACAGCACCGGGCATGATACTTGAAGAAGAAGATATTCCTTACGCTCTCTTTAACGGGCATGTTGCCATTAATTCAGTTGGTGGCTTCCAGGAAATCTGCACTAAAGCACTTCAAATGTCCTGTAGGTGTGGTTTCTGTAGCAACTTGTTTGACATGATGACAATGTCAGCCACATATACAACCTCATATTAGTTACCTTATACGACATGCTTGAGGGAGCAGTTATTCTATCCTTTCTTGTCTCCCCTGGAGACTCCCTGGAACTACACGGAGCCAAACCAGATTGACATGTCCTAGATGAAAACATTTACACCAGTCACGCTCTGCCAGACATCAAGTCCCGCTACAGCTCTCACGTATACTCCAGAGGCCAAGAGAAACCGCTCTTCTTCTCAGGAGCCTGTTTCTTCCCAAGTAGTCACGGACAGCAGTTTTACAACATGTTTCCTGGTCAACATTTCTAAATCTCTCCTTGTAATTCTTTTGTCGGGTTCAATGTCGCTTCTCGTATTTTCTGTTATCGCTTTCTAATTAGACCTCCATGTTGTTTCGGTGTCGTTATTTATCGGATCTACCTCAGCAAATGTTTCTGAAGATAGTGACCTGTCCATCTTGATTAGTCTCTAGGATGAACTAATTTTGGCCACTAGCTACTTGTTTACAGATATTGGTAACTTCTGCCTTATTGCAGGATATACTTGTATCTAAATAAAGTTATAAACGTACTATTAAAGGCAGCGAGGGGAAAAAGATAACAAAAGTTGGTAAATATGACAGCTGTTATATTATAGTAGAAGTAATGGAAATATTCAGATATAATACCTTTTAAGACTTGATGAATAAACAGGAGTTGACGCTGGATAGCTCACAAAGACAGAATCACAAAAATTGTCTTTGTTGTGGAATTTCCAGAGTTAAAGAAAACAAAAATAGTGATGATTCAAAACCACACCGAATACACAACAGGAAACAGACATAGGAAAGACATCGAAAACATGAAAAAAGCTTGAACATATAACGGAGGACGGGAAAGCTTCACCATTCATTTATCACCTTTAGTTCCCCAAGAAGCATAGCCCTTCATCAAACATAGATCTTCATCAAACATAGACCTTCATCAAACATAGACCTTCATCAAACATAGACCTTCATCAAACATAGACCTTCATCAAACATAGACCTTCATCAAACATAGACCGGGACCGAAAGACGCAGTAACAGAGAATGCAGTCAGCGACGCATAGCTTGACTGCTTGCGTCAGGGTCAGCGAACCAGAGCTGACCTAGACCCTACTCCACCTCCAAGTGGTGGTCCTGGAAACAGGCTGTTTGTTGCGTACATATTTTTTATATGTCGCACAGATTACAGTTGATACGATTACAAATGAAAATGTAACTATCTGTTTGATAAAAGGATATTTATTTATGAACTTACAACTTTTAAGAAAGGGGAATAACTCAGAATAGTAAATGTGTATTTATTCTTTGGGTGATCGGTTCCTGTTTTGTTCCCGTGTATTGAACAAGCGGAGGAATCTAGATTTTATATTATAGCTGGAAACTGATTGTTCTCGCTTAAGGTTTTGCAGGAATATTGAAAGTCTGAATCTAGGTTTACTGTTTGTCTGTTTGAGACGATTCCGTCTTATATCATGTTATCTTTGTGTGTCTGGGCTGGATTATTTGTTCTTACACTCTCAGCGGATGAAGATAAAGGAGTGTGTTCTTCGGTTATGGAGTCTGGCGGGACGCCAATGTCGAGCGGTCCAAAGTTTTGTGATCTCAAGTTATCATGGGGAAGAAGATTGTGTCTTCTAGGACTGTTTTAGTCTATGTGTTCCCCAGTATTGTTTCTATTACGCCAGAAAAGTGTTTTTGTGCTTGCTATTGATTCTTGGCCAAGGTAAACGTACTTTTACTGACTTCGTTCCTAGGCTTACGATGGGTTATGTTTAGGCCTACATGAATCTACTTATGTTCAGATGTCGGAACGACATATCGTTTAGCAGCACTAAGAATGTTTCTACACAGCAATTATGAGGACAGATAATGCTGATATTGGTGGAAACTTTGATATCCTTATGAAGTGAATCTTTCTAGAAGTTTTGTCATCTCACCGTTGTGTGAGCGATGTTAAGGACCAAGGAAGCCATCTTGGAATCCGAATTATTGTCAATCATTCATCAGAGAACAGGGTTGTCCCTTACTACCCGATAATGATCCAGAGATCACAGTTATGAAAGAAAGATCTATTATGGGAGATTTAGCATTTACTCCGAAGATATGTGCTGAATGCTATTTGAAAGAATCTACGCTAGAGTACAAGCTACACTCATGCTAAGAGAGATTCTGTACAAGAGTCACTATGAACATTATGTATAAACTGACGTGATCTGTAACCATACACGTACTGTTCCAGTGTGCGTCTCATTAAATATTATAAAAAGAACACAGTAGTTCCAGTAATCCTTGACTTCTACATGTGAGAGTATGAATATATTGTTACCAAGTTGTCAACTCTTCAGAACCATTCTACCATTCGCGTACAATGTACTCTCACTTCAATGTTTACACTACCCTGTGTAGGTCGAGTTGACCTGTGTCTGTCTTCACGGTGACAGCACCTCTTTGAATACAACAGTACTACCAGCCATCATACTTTACAGTGAGGTTCTATACACCACACTCGATTCTTTACAGTGGAGTCGCAAACAACAGAACTTTACAGTGGTGTACTACAGGTGTAGTAAGAAATAACTTCTTTACAGTGGTGTGCCAGCTTCCTGGGTCAACCTGCACAGTGGACATATTTGAGAAGTCAGCTACTGAGACCAGACCATTCCTTGGGGCCTGTTACGACACACGTAAACACCAGCAATACAACTTTACAGTCGATGTCAGCGCGACCTGTCCTATCGAGGTATACAGCAACTAGGTCAGCGTTTGTTGACATTTTTTTTGTTGATGGACATTTGCCATAGAACAGACAGCGTTACACAGCAAGTTTGTTTGGAACAGACAGCATTACATATCAGAGTTGGAACATATATTTGACAGTGTTTGCAAAATGTACAGTGCAACTGAAGCGAGAAGTCTTACTTGTGATTCTGAGGAACTGTAAACAGTGGATTCTCCTGCACTGCCATAGTTTGTGTTGAACTTTTATGATTTAGGCCAGATTTGATTATTTAATAAAGTACCATAGTACTGTAGCATTATTGCGTATAACTGTGCCTTCTTCGCAACACATTCTATCTGCAACACATTACATTATATTATAAATATTTATGCTATATGTACATTTATGTTTACATGTTTATATGTGATATTTGTTTGTATTCTGCGGGTTGTTGTTTCGGTTGGGCGGAGTCTCCCTTAGATCATACCACGTGATAGAGGTCGTCTATTGTGAGCGTTTTCTATAGGGTGAGCAAATTTCCGATACTGGAATTTGCAAAGCGACTGCTGTTGCTATTTTTTTTTTTTTTTGGTTAGTTGTGACGATATGGTCAGTGTTGTTTTCGGAAGTTTCTTCACATTCTTTAGTTTTGTTTTGATTTGTTTGTAATTTGTTGGTCTACCCTTTGCTATCTTTCAGTTTCATACAACATTTATATTTATATACTGTGGCGTTATTTGTATTTGTTATCCTCTTGCGGTTTATTTTTATTGTTTTTTCCATTTGATTTATTTGATTTCCGCAAATGTTTTCATGTTGTCTTGTATAATTGTTTTTTATGTTCTTGATCGACATACACTATTTAAAATATAGTTGATCATATGGATTTATGTGAAAGAATCAACTGATGATTAATGTTGATTAGATAAGACACTATTTCTTGTGCATTGCACTTATGTTATAGAGTGTTGCAACAATTTATAATTGTTAGTTTAAAAAAAATATACAAGACCTTGATAAGGCTTGTGTCACACAGACATTGTGATAGTGTGCTGATTAATCCAGTGATTAAGAACTTTTTGCTATATTATCTTGAAATATATATGTAATCATACACTATTGATATTATAGGGTACTTAGATTATAAAGGTGATTATACAAGCTCTTTGTTAGAGACTTGTGTCACACAGTGTTTGGTGTAAAGTGAACTGTTTATACTAGATCTTTATTGAAAGACTAATTCCCATTGAGGTTGGTATAAGGTATTATTATTTCAGGTGACTGATCTTGTATTATCAGACATAATGTCAGACAAGATGATGGATATTGTACATCATTTTCTTCAGGAAGGAAGAAAAAAATTACGTCTATGTGGTGAAGACAGTGAAAATTATGCCACAGAGCAGTTTCTGTTTCAAGCGAGTGATGTTCTTGAAGAATATGCTAAGTGTTATTATAAAAACAGCTATTCAACAGAGAAAGCAGTGAGACTTTCTAAGTTTATATCTACTGTTTTTTGCAAGGAAGCTGAACTTACGGCTCAAGGCAGTAATATTGTTACTTTGAAAAAAACGATAAATGAGCTTCAAAGTGATAAGAAAGCTCTTACTGATAAGTTATCAGAAATGAATGATGAAAATGCTACATTGAAGAGTAAAGTGACGGAATTGATAGCCGATAATAGGAAATTTGGTGAATTCTCTCTTAGACAGAAAAAAGAGTTAGAAGATGAAGTTACCTCATTAAGACAATTAATACAAAATAAACTTGACAGAGAGGAAGAAATGAGTTGGTTAATAATGAGGTGACCTCATTAATGAACATAGATATTGGAGAAGAGAGTAAAGATTATTGCAATACACATGTGGCTCAAATTCAGAGCCTGGAATCTGAGGTAACTCTTTTGAAAGAAAAGATTACTAAGCAAATCACTATGGAGCAGAACATGAAAGTTCTGGATAAAAGAGTAGCAGAGCTTGATTGGGGTAATCAAGAACTCAGAAAGGTTCTGTGTCAACAGGAGAAAGTGACTGAGGAAAAACAAAACAATATTGGAAAATTACTTATGGAGAAAAAGGAGCTGCAAGATGAGATGAGTTCAATGAAGAACAATCTTCTTGATAAAGAACAAGCTCTTGTTAGTGAGCTAGAACAGGTCAAAATGGACAATGAGAAATCAAAGGTTGAGTTGATGAAAAATAATGATACATTTGAAACTCTGATTCGAAATTTGAAATTAGAGAATGAGAAGTTGAAGTCAGAGTTAGTGGAAATGAAGAAACAGGAATTAGAAGCTGAAGAAAGGAAAGCAAATATGAACTTGCATGAGGAGAAGATGTCGTCTATGGAACAGAAAAAAATAAAGGTAATGAATGAGAAGGATATGGTTGTTTCTGAAAAGATTGATGAACTTAGTCATCATAGTGCTATAGAAGCACTGAAACTTGAACTTGTTCAAGAGAAAGCTAAGGTTTTAGAAACCACATCTCAGAAGGAAAAGTTGAGTAACGATCTTAAAGATAGTATTGCTAGAGAGAAAACTCTAGTATCTCAGTTACATGTTACAAAGTTAGATTATAACTGGGAAGTTAGAACCAACGAGAAAATACATAAAGCCCTTGCTAAGCAAAAAGCTATCTCAGAGGTAGAAACTGCAAAACTTCGCAACAGAATTGATGGGTTATTGGATATTGTGTTGAACAATAGAATGTTATCTACTACCAAGGTGGATAGATTTAAACATAAACATGATGTTCAACATGTTGCTAATGCAAAGAGTCAGCCCCATGCACTCAATGCAAGCAAATCCTTTCGTGGAAAATATGGTTTCCCACGAAATAACGATACTGCCTCTAATGGGAGTTGGCGTGAGGCCAACAAAGGTGAATTAAGTTTAGATCATGGTGAGGACTTTGATAAGTGTCATGATAAGATTCCTCAGGGAAACCGTGGATCGAATTTTCAGATTCCTGTTAAGTTAGAAAAAGAAAACAAAACTACTAGTATACATCGTACTCAGCCCAAGCAGTACGATCCATCTGTTAAGCACATTGCCACAGGCAAAAATAACAACAATTGTGCTAGAAAAGATAGGCGTAGATATGAACAGCGCCAAGGGCGTTCATCACGTGTTAATCTTCCTTTTTCACGTAATGGTTCTTTTTCAAAGAACTGGAAGCAATTTGATGATGCTCAATTTTTTTATCCCAGTAACAATAGGAACTTCAATAGAGGTTACAAATCTCATAATAATTATTTTTGTGGACAACAAAATCCTACTGATCATAAGGGTAATAGCACAACTTTTCATAACTATGGTAAATGGAGTGTAAACGGGAGCAATGGTCTCAACAGAGATAATAATTTTGATAGATCTCGTTATGACGGTAGATCTCAACATGAGTCCAAGATTTCCTGATACACTTCCAGACTTATGTCTGTGCTTTATATGATTTGGTGATTGTATAAATACTTAGCGGTTCACTTATTCTGATTCACTGCTAATTCTTTGCTGATGTTTCTTTTGCCAATCGTGAACTTATGATACCTAATATGAAATGGTTATTGAAATTATTGTATGCATTGTGTCATTGCCAATATGGTAGTAAGCATTGGTGGCAACTCCCTGGAAATGTTTACACTTAGAGAAATACTTTCTCTGAGATGTTGAGATATATATTCTCATTCTTTGCCTTAATCTGGCTTTATAAATTCTTGATACTTCTCATCTGCGCATCATATGTGCGTTGGGGGGCCTATTTTATGTGGCTCTCAGAGAAAAAAAAAATTTCATTTTTTTTTTCCCGGGGGTTGCGGTAGACTGTTGCGTACATATTTTTTATATGTCGCACAGATTACAGTTGATACGATTACAAATGAAAATGCAACTATCTGTTTGATAAAAGGATATTTATTTATGAACTTACAACTTTTAAGAAAGGGGAATAACTCAGAATAGTAAATGTGTATTTATTCTTTGGGTGATCGGTTCCTGTTTTGTTCCCGTGTATTGAACAAGCGGAGGAATCTAGATTTTATATTATAGCTGGAAACTGATTGTTCTCGCTTAAGGTTTTGCAGGAATATTGAAAGTCTGAATCTAGGTTTACTGTTTGTCTGTTTGAGACGATTCCGTCTTATATCATGTTATCTTTGTGTGTCTGGGCTGGATTATTTGTTCTTACACTCTCAGCGGATGAAGATAAAGGAGTGTGTTCTTCGGTTATGGAGTCTGGCGGGACGCCAATGTCGAGCGGTCCAAAGTTTTGTGATCTCAAGTTATCATGGGGAAGAAGATTGTGTCTTCTAGGACTGTTTTAGTCTATGTGTTCCCCAGTATTGTTTCTATTACGCCAGAAAAGTGTTTTTGTGCTTGCTATTGATTCTTGGCCAAGGTAAACGTACTTTTACTGACTTCGTTCCTAGGCTTACGATGGGTTATGTTTAGGCCTACATGAATCTACTTATGTTCAGATGTCGGAACGACATATCGTTTAGCAGCACTAAGAATGTTTCTACACAGCAATTATGAGGACAGATAATGCTGATATTGGTGGAAACTTTGATATCCTTATGAAGTGAATCTTTCTAGAAGTTTTGTCATCTCACCGTTGTGTGAGCGATGTTAAGGACCAAGGAAGCCATCTTGGAATCCGAATTATTGTCAATCATTCATCAGAGAACAGGGTTGTCCCTTACTACCCGATAATGATCCAGAGATCACAGTTATGAAAGAAAGATCTATTATGGGAGATTTAGCATTTACTCCGAAGATATGTGCTGAATGCTATTTGAAAGAATCTACGCTAGAGTACAAGCTACACTCATGCTAAGAGAGATTCTGTACAAGAGTCACTATGAACATTATGTATAAACTGACGTGATCTGTCAGTACAACCTGATATATATATATATATATATATATAGATGTGGATTAACTACAGAACTCTGAATGCTTGTCTACAAATGTTCCAGTATGAGGTTATCCAGCATGTATGCTAACTTAAGATGATACACCATTGATCAACACCATGCTGTTTATGTCGTCATGTGTTCCTGTAACCATACACGTACTGTTCCAGTGTGCGTCTCATTAAATATTATAAAAAGAACACAGTAGTTCCAGTAATCCTTGACTTCTACATGTGAGAGTATGAATATATTGTTACCAAGTTGTCAACTCTTCAGAACCATTCTACCATTCGCGTACAATGTACTCTCACTTCAATGTTTACACTACCCTGTGTAGGTCGAGTTGACCTGTGTCTGTCTTCACGGTGACAGCACCTCTTTGAATACAACAGTACTACCAGCCATCATACTTTACAGTGAGGTTCTATACACCACACTCGATTCTTTACAGTGGAGTCGCAAACAACAGAACTTTACAGTGGTGTACTACAGGTGTAGTAAGAAATAACTTCTTTACAGTGGTGTGCCAGCTTCCTGGGTCAACCTGCACAGTGGACATATTTGAGAAGTCAGCTACTGAGACCAGACCATTCCTTGGGGCCTGTTACGACACACGTAAACACCAGCAATACAACTTTACAGTCGATGTCAGCGCGACCTGTCCTATCGAGGTATACAGCAACTAGGTCAGCGTTTGTTGACATTTTTTGTTGATGGACATTTGCCATAGAACAGACAGCGTTACACAGCAAGTTTGTTTGGAACAGACAGCATTACATATCAGAGTTGGAACATATATTTGACAGTGTTTGCAAAATGTACAGTGCAACTGAAGCGAGAAGTCTTACTTGTGATTCTGAGGAACTGTAAACAGTGGATTCTCCTGCACTGCCATAGTTTGTGTTGAACTTTTATGATTTAGGCCAGATTTGATTATTTAATAAAGTACCATAGTACTGTAGCATTATTGCGTATAACTGTGCCTTCTTCGCAACACATTCTATCTGCAACACATTACATTATATTTTAAATATTTATGCTATATGTACATTTATGTTTACATGTTTATATGTGATATTTGTTTGTATTCTGCGGGTTGTTGTTTCGGTTGGGCGGAGTCTCCCTTAGATCATACCACGTGATAGAGGTCGTCTATTGTGAGCGTTTTCTATAGGGTGAGCAAATTTCCGATACTGGAATTTGCAAAGCGACTGCTGTTGCTATTTTTTTTTTTTTTTTTTTGGTTAGTTGTGAGGAGAAGGTCGTGGTTGTTTTCGGAAGTTTCTTCACATTCTTTAGTTTTGTTTTGATTTGTTTGTAATTTGTTGGTCTACCCTTTGCTATCTTTCAGTTTCATACAACATTTATATTTATATACTGTGGCGTTATTTGTATTTGTTATCCTCTTGCGGTTTATTTTTATTGTTTTTTTCCATTTGATTTATTTGATTTCCGCAAATGTTTTCATGTTGTCTTGTATAATTGTTTTTTATGTTCTTGATCGACATACACTATTTAAAATATAGTTGATCATATGGATTTATGTGAAAGAATCAACTGATGATTAATGTTGATTAGATAAGACACTATTTCTTGTGCATTGCACTTATGTTATAGAGTGTTGCAACAATTTATAATTGTTAGTTTAAAAAAAATATACAAGACCTTGATAAGGCTTGTGTCACACAGACATTGTGATAGTGTGCTGATTAATCCAGTGATTAAGAACTTTTTGCTATATTATCTTGAAATATATATGTAATCATACACTATTGATATTATAGGGTACTTAGATTATAAAGGTGATTATACAAGCTCTTTGTTAGAGACTTGTGTCACACAGTGTTTGGTGTAAAGTGAACTGTTTTATACTAGATCTTTATTGAAAGACTAATTCCCATTGAGGTTGGTATAAGGTATTATTATTTCAGGTGACTGATCTTGTATTATCAGACATAATGTCAGACAAGATGATGGATATTGTACATCATTTTCTTCAGGAAGGAAGAAAAAAATTACGTCTATGTGGTGAAGACAGTGAAAATTATGCCACAGAGCAGTTTCTGTTTCAAGCGAGTGATGTTCTTGAAGAATATGCTAAGTGTTATTATAAAAACAGCTATTCAACAGAGAAAGCAGTGAGACTTTCTAAGTTTATATCTACTGTTTTTTGCAAGGAAGCTGAACTTACGGCTCAAGGCAGTAATATTGTTACTTTGAAAAAAACGATAAATGAGCTTCAAAGTGATAAGAAAGCTCTTACTGATAAGTTATCAGAAATGAATGATGAAAATGCTACATTGAAGAGTAAAGTGACGGAATTGATAGCCGATAATAGGAAATTTGGTGAATTCTCTCTTAGACAGAAAAAAGAGTTAGAAGATGAAGTTACCTCATTAAGACAATTAATACAAAATAAACTTGACAGAGAAAGAAATGAGTTGGTTAATAATGAGGTGACCTCATTAATGAACATAGATATTGGAGAAGAGAGTAAAGATTATTGCAATACACATGTGGCTCAAATTCAGAGCCTGGAATCTGAGGTAACTCTTTTGAAAGAAAAGATTACTAAGCAAATCACTATGGAGCAGAACATGAAAGTTCTGGATAAAAGAGTAGCAGAGCTTGATTGGGGTAATCAAGAACTCAGAAAGGTTCTGTGTCAACAGGAGAAAGTGACTGAGGAAAAACAAAACAATATTGGAAAATTACTTATGGAGAAAAAGGAGCTGCAAGATGAGATGAGTTCAATGAAGAACAATCTTCTTGATAAAGAACAAGCTCTTGTTAGTGAGCTAGAACAGGTCAAAATGGACAATGAGAAATCAAAGGTTGAGTTGATGAAAAATAATGATACATTTGAAACTCTGATTCGAAATTTGAAATTAGAGAATGAGAAGTTGAAGTCAGAGTTAGTGGAAATGAAGAAACAGGAATTAGAAGCTGAAGAAAGGAAAGCAAATATGAACTTGCATGAGGAGAAGATGTCGTCTATGGAACAGAAAAAAATAAAGGTAATGAATGAGAAGGATATGGTTGTTTTCTGAAAAGATTGATGAACTTAGTCATCATAGTGCTATAGAAGCACTGAAACTTGAACTTGTTCAAGAGAAAGCTAAGGTTTTAGAAACCACATCTCAGAAGGAAAAGTTGAGTAACGATCTTAAAGATAGTATTGCTAGAGAGAAAACTCTAGTATCTCAGTTACATGTTACAAAGTTAGATTATAACTGGGAAGTTAGAACCAACGAGAAAATACATAAAGCCCTTGCTAAGCAAAAAGCTATCTCAGAGGTAGAAACTGCAAAACTTCGCAACAGAATTGATGGGTTATTGGATATTGTGTTGAACAATAGAATGTTATCTACTACCAAGGTGGATAGATTTAAACATAAACATGATGTTCAACATGTTGCTAATGCAAAGAGTCAGCCCCATGCACTCAATGCAAGCAAATCCTTTCGTGGAAAATATGGTTTCCCACGAAATAACGATACTGCCTCTAATGGGAGTTGGCGTGAGGCCAACAAAGGTGAATTAAGTTTAGATCATGGTGAGGACTTTGATAAGTGTCATGATAAGATTCCTCAGGGAAACCGTGGATCGAATTTTCAGATTCCTGTTAAGTTAGAAAAAGAAAAACAAAACTACTAGTATACATCGTACTCAGCCCAAGCAGTACGATCCATCTGTTAAGCACATTGCCACAGGCAAAAATAACAACAATTGTGCTAGAAAAGATAGGCGTAGATATGAACAGCGCCAAGGGCGTTCATCACGTGTTAATCTTCCTTTTTCACGTAATGGTTCTTTTTCAAAGAACTGGAAGCAATTTGATGATGCTCAATTTTTTTGATCCCAGTAACAATAGGAACTTCAATAGAGGTTACAAATCTCATAATAATTATTTTTGTGGACAACAAAATCCTACTGATCATAAGGGTAATTAACACAACTTTTCATAACTATGGTAAATGGAGTGTAAACGGGAGCAATGGTCTCAACAGAGATAATAATTTTGATAGATCTCGTTATGACGGTAGATCTCAACATGAGTCCAAGATTTCCTGATACACTTCCAGACTTATGTCTGTGCTTTATATGATTTGGTGATTGTATAAATACTTAGCGGTTCACTTATTCTGATTCACTGCTAATTCTTTGCTGATGTTTCTTTTGCCAATCGTGAACTTATGATACCTAATATGAAATGGTTATTGAAATTATTGTATGCATTGTGTCATTGCCAATATGGTAGTAAGCATTGGTGGCAACTCCCTGGAAATGTTTACACTTAGAGAAATACTTTCTCTGAGATGTTGAGATATATATTCTCATTCTTTGCCTTAATCTGGCTTTATAAATTCTTGATACTTCTCATCTGCGCATCATATGTGCGTTGGGGGGCCTATTTTATGTGGCTCTCAGAGAAAAAAAAATTTCATTTTTTTTTCCCCGGGGGTTGCGGTAGACTGTTGCGTACATATTTTTTATATGTCGCACAGATTACAGTTGATACGATTACAAATGAAAATGTAACTATCTGTTTGATAAAAGGATATTTATTTATGAACTTACAACTTTTAAGAAAGGGGAATAACTCAGAATAGTAAATGTGTATTTATTCTTTGGGTGATCGGTTCCTGTTTTGTTCCCGTGTATTGAACAAGCGGAGGAATCTAGATTTTATATTATAGCTGGAAACTGATTGTTCTCGCTTAAGGTTTTGCAGGAATATTGAAAGTCTGAATCTAGGTTTACTGTTTGTCTGTTTGAGACGATTCCGTCTTATATCATGTTATCTTTGTGTGTCTGGGCTGGATTATTTGTTCTTACACTCTGAGCGGATGAAGATAAAGGAGTGTGTTCTTCGGTTATGGAGTCTGGCGGGACGCCAATGTCGAGCGGTCCAAAGTTTTGTGATCTCAAGTTATCATGGGGAAGAAGATTGTGTCTTCTAGGACTGTTTTAGTCTATGTGTTCCCCAGTATTGTTTCTATTACGCCAGAAAAGTGTTTTTGTGCTTGCTATTGATTCTTGGCCAAGGTAAACGTACTTTTACTGACTTCGTTCCTAGGCTTACGATGGGTTATGTTTAGGCCTACATGAATCTACTTATGTTCAGATGTCGGAACGACATATCGTTTAGCAGCACTAAGAATGTTTCTACACAGCAATTATGAGGACAGATAATGCTGATATTGGTGGAAACTTTGATATCCTTATGAAGTGAATCTTTCTAGAAGTTTTGTCATCTCACCGTTGTGTGAGCGATGTTAAGGACCAAGGAAGCCATCTTGGAATCCGAATTATTGTCAATCATTCATCAGAGAACAGGGTTGTCCCTTACTACCCGATAATGATCCAGAGATCACAGTTATGAAAGAAAGATCTATTATGGGAGATTTAGCATTTACTCCGAAGATATGTGCTGAATGCTATTTGAAAGAATCTACGCTAGAGTACAAGCTACACTCATGCTAAGAGAGATTCTGTACAAGAGTCACTATGAACATTATGTATAAACTGACGTGATCTGTCAGTACAACCTATATATATATATATATATATATATATATAGATGTGGATTAACTACAGAACTCTGAATGCTTGTCTACAAATGTTCCAGTATGAGGTTATCCAGCATGTATGCTAACTTAAGATGATACACCATTGATCAACACCATGCTGTTTATGTCGTCATGTGTTCCTGTAACCATACACGTACTGTTCCAGTGTGCGTCTCATTAAATATTATAAAAAGAACACAGTAGTTCCAGTAATCCTTGACTTCTACATGTGAGAGTATGAATATATTGTTACCAAGTTGTCAACTCTTCAGAACCATTCTACCATTCGCGTACAATGTACTCTCACTTCAATGTTTACACTACCCTGTGTAGGTCGAGTTGACCTGTGTCTGTCTTCACGGTGACAGCACCTCTTTGAATACAACAGTACTACCAGCCATCATACTTTACAGTGAGGTTCTATACACCACACTCGATTCTTTACAGTGGAGTCGCAAACAACAGAACTTTACAGTGGTGTACTACAGGTGTAGTAAGAAATAACTTCTTTACAGTGGTGTGCCAGCTTCCTGGGTCAACCTGCACAGTGGACATATTTGAGAAGTCAGCTACTGAGACCAGACCATTCCTTGGGGCCTGTTACGACACACGTAAACACCAGCAATACAACTTTACAGTCGATGTCAGCGCGACCTGTCCTATCGAGGTATACAGCAACTAGGTCAGCGTTTGTTGACATTTTTTGTTGATGGACATTTGCCATAGAACAGACAGCGTTACACAGCAAGTTTGTTTGGAACAGACAGCATTACATATCAGAGTTGGAACATATATTTGACAGTGTTTGCAAAATGTACAGTGCAACTGAAGCGAGAAGTCTTACTTGTGATTCTGAGGAACTGTAAACAGTGGATTCTCCTGCACTGCCATAGTTTGTGTTGAACTTTTATGATTTAGGCCAGATTTGATTATTTAATAAAGTACCATAGTACTGTAGCATTATTGCGTATAACTGTGCCTTCTTCGCAACACATTCTATCTGCAACACATTACATTATATTATAAATATTTATGCTATATGTACATTTATGTTTACATGTTTATATGTGATATTTGTTTGTATTCTGCGGGTTGTTGTTTCGGTTGGGCGGAGTCTCCCTTAGATCATACCACGTGATAGAGGTCGTCTATTGTGAGCGTTTTCTATAGGGTGAGCAAATTTCCGATACTGGAATTTGCAAAGCGACTGCTGTTGCTATTTTTTTTTTTTTTTTGGTTAGTTGTGACGATATGGTCAGTGTTGTTTTCGGAAGTTTCTTCACATTCTTTAGTTTTGTTTTGATTTGTTTGTAATTTGTTGGTCTACCCTTTGCTATCTTTCAGTTTCATACAACATTTATATTTATATACTGTGGCGTTATTTGTATTTGTTATCCTCTTGCGGTTTATTTTTTATTGTTTTTTTCCATTTGATTTATTTGATTTCCGCAAATGTTTTCATGTTGTCTTGTATAATTGTTTTTTATGTTCTTGATCGACATACACTATTTAAAATATAGTTGATCATATGGATTTATGTGAAAGAATCAACTGATGATTAATGTTGATTAGATAAGACACTATTTCTTGTGCATTGCACTTATGTTATAGAGTGTTGCAACAATTTATAATTGTTAGTTTAAAAAAAATATACAAGACCTTGATAAGGCTTGTGTCACACAGACATTGTGATAGTGTGCTGATTAATCCAGTGATTAAGAACTTTTTTGCTATATTATCTTGAAATATATATGTAATCATACACTATTGATATTATAGGGTACTTAGATTATAAAGGTGATTATACAAGCTCTTTGTTAGAGACTTGTGTCACACAGTGTTTGGTGTAAAGTGAACTGTTTATACTAGATCTTTATTGAAAGACTAATTCCCATTGAGGTTGGTATAAGGTATTATTATTTCAGGTGACTGATCTTGTATTATCAGACATAATGTCAGACAAGATGATGGATATTGTACATCATTTTCTTCAGGAAGGAAGAAAAAAATTACGTCTATGTGGTGAAGACAGTGAAAATTATGCCACAGAGCAGTTTCTGTTTCAAGCGAGTGATGTTCTTGAAGAATATGCTAAGTGTTATTATAAAAACAGCTATTCAACAGAGAAAGCAGTGAGACTTTCTAAGTTTATATCTACTGTTTTTTGCAAGGAAGCTGAACTTACGGCTCAAGGCAGTAATATTGTTACTTTGAAAAAAACGATAAATGAGCTTCAAAGTGATAAGAAAGCTCTTACTGATAAGTTATCAGAAATGAATGATGAAAATGCTACATTGAAGAGTAAAGTGACGGAATTGATAGCCGATAATAGGAAATTTGGTGAATTCTCTCTTAGACAGAAAAAAGAGTTAGAAGATGAAGTTACCTCATTAAGACAATTAATACAAAATAAACTTGACAGAGAGAGAAATGAGTTGGTTAATAATGAGGTGACCTCATTAATGAACATAGATATTGGAGAAGAGAGTAAAGATGATTGCAATACACATGTGGCTCAAATTCAGAGCCTGGAATCTGAGGTAACTCTTTTGAAAGAAAAGATTACTAAGCAAATCACTATGGAGCAGAACATGAAAGTTCTGGATAAAAGAGTAGCAGAGCTTGATTGGGGTAATCAAGAACTCAGAAAGGTTCTGTGTCAACAGGAGAAAGTGACTGAGGAAAAAACAAAACAATATTGGAAAATTACTTATGGAGAAAAAGGAGCTGCAAGATGAGATGAGTTCAATGAAGAACAATCTTCTTGATAAAGAACAAGCTCTTGTTAGTGAGCTAGAACAGGTCAAAATGGACAATGAGAAATCAAAGGTTGAGTTGATGAAAAATAATGATACATTTGAAACTCTGATTCGAAATTTGAAATTAGAGAATGAGAAGTTGAAGTCAGAGTTAGTGGAAATGAAGAAACAGGAATTAGAAGCTGAAGAAAGGAAAGCAAATATGAACTTGCATGAGGAGAAGATGTCGTCTATGGAACAGAAAAAAATAAAGGTAGTGAATGAGAAGGATATGGTTGTTTCTGAAAAGATTGATGAACTTAGTCATCATAGTGCTATAGAAGCACTGAAACTTGAACTTGTTCAAGAGAAAGCTAAGGTTTTAGAAACCACATCTCAGAAGGAAAAGTTGAGTAACGATCTTAAAGATAGTATTGCTAGAGAGAAAACTCTAGTATCTCAGTTACATGTTACAAAGTTAGATTATAACTGGGAAGTTAGAACCAACGAGAAAATACATAAAGCCCTTGCTAAGCAAAAAGCTATCTCAGAGGTAGAAATTGCAAAACTTCGCAACAGAATTGATGGGTTATTGGATATTGTGTTGAACAATAGAATGTTATCTACTACCAAGGTGGATAGATTTAAACATAAACATGATGTTCAACATGTTGCTAATGCAAAGAGTCAGCCCCATGCACTCAATGCAAGCAAATCCTTTCGTGGAAAATATGGTTTCCCACGAAATAACGATACTGCCTCTAATGGGAGTTGGCGTGAGGCCAACAAAGGTGAATTAAGTTTAGATCATGGTGAGGACTTTGATAAGTGTCATGATAAGATTCCTCAGGGAAACCGTGGATCGAATTTTCAGATTCCTGTTAAGTTAGAAAAAGAAAACAAAACTACTAGTATACATCGTACTCAGCCCAAGCAGTACGATCCATCTGTTAAGCACATTGCCACAGGCAAAAATAACAACAATTGTGCTAGAAAAGATAGGCGTAGATATGAACAGCGCCAAGGGCGTTCATCACGTGTTAATCTTCCTTTTTCACGTAATGGTTCTTTTTCAAAGAACTGGAAGCAATTTGATGATGCTCAATTTTTTGATCCCAGTAACAATAGGAACTTCAATAGAGGTTACAAATCTCATAATAATTATTTTTGTGGACAACAAAATCCTACTGATCATAAGGGTAATAGCACAACTTTTCATAACTATGGTAAATGGAGTGTAAACGGGAGCAATGGTCTCAACAGAGATAATAATTTTGATAGATCTCGTTATGACGGTAGATCTCAACATGAGTCCAAGATTTCCTGATACACTTCCAGACTTATGTCTGTGCTTTATATGATTTGGTGATTGTATAAATACTTAGCGGTTCACTTATTTTGATTCACTGCTAATTCTTTGATGATGTTTCTTTTGCCAATCGTGAACTTATGATACCTAATATGAAATGGTTATTGAAATTATTGTATGCATTGTGTCATTGCCAATATGGTAGTAAGCATTGGTGGCAACTCCCTGGAAATGTTTACACTTAGAGAAATACTTTCTCTGAGATGTTGAGATATATATTCTCATTCTTTGCCTTAATCTGGCTTTATAAATTCTTGATACTTCTCATCTGCGCATCATATGTGCGTTGGGGGGCCTATTTTATGTGGCTCTCAGAGAAAAAAAAAAAAATTGCATTTTTTTTTCCCGGGGGTTGCGGTAGTCTGTTGCGTACATATTTTTTATATGTCGCACAGATTACAGTTGATACGATTACAAATGAAAATGTAACTATCTGTTTGATAAAAGGATATTTATTTATGAACTTACAACTTTTAAGAAAGGGGAATAACTCAGAATAGTAAATGTGTATTTATTCTTTGGGTGATCGGTTCCTGTTTTGTTCCCGTGTATTGAACAAGCGGAGGAATCTAGATTTTATATTATAGCTGGAAACAGATTGTTCTCGCTTAAGGTTTTGCAGGAATATTGAAAGTCTGAATCTAGGTTTACTGTTTGTCTGTTTGAGACGATTCCGTCTTATATCATGTTATCTTTGTGTGTCTGGGCTGGATTATTTGTTCTTACACTCTGAGCGGATGAAGATAAAGGAGTGTGTTCTTCGGTTATGGAGTCTGGCGGGACGCCAATGTCGAGCGGTCCAAAGTTTTGTGATCTCAAGTTATCATGGGGAAGAAGATTGTGTCTTCTAGGACTGTTTTAGTCTATGTGTTCCCCAGTATTGTTTCTATTACGCCAGAAAAGTGTTTTTTGTGCTTGCTATTGATTCTTGGCCAAGGTAAACGTACTTTTACTGACTTCGTTCCTAGGCTTACGATGGGTTATGTTTAGGCCTACATGAATCTACTTATGTTCAGATGTCGGAACGACATATCGTTTAGCAGCACTAAGAATGTTTCTACACAGCAATTATGAGGACAGATAATGCTGATATTGGTGGAAACTTTGATATCCTTATGAAGTGAATCTTTCTAGAAGTTTTGTCATCTCACCGTTGTGTGAGCGATGTTAAGGACCAAGGAAGCCATCTTGGAATCCGAATTATTGTCAATCATTCATCAGAGAACAGGGTTGTCCCTTACTACCCGATAATGATCCAGAGATCACAGTTATGAAAGAAAGATCTATTATGGGAGATTTAGCATTTACTCCGAAGATATGTGCTGAATGCTATTTGAAAGAATCTACGCTAGAGTACAAGCTACACTCATGCTAAGAGAGATTCTGTACAAGAGTCACTATGAACATTATGTATAAACTGACGTGATCTGTCAGTACAACCTGATATATATATATATATATATATATATATATATATATATATATATATATATATATATATATATATATATATATATATATATATATATATATATATATATATATATATATATATGTGGATTAGCTATATAACTCTGAATGCTTGTCTACAAATGTTCCAGTATGAGGTTATCCAGCATGTATGCTAACTTAAGATGATACACCATTGATCAACACCATGCTGTTTATGTCGTCATGTGTTCCTGTAACCATACACGTACTGTTCCAGTGTGCGTCTCATTAAATATTATAAAAAGAACACAGTAGTTCCAGTAATCCTTGACTTCTACATGTGAGAGTATGAATATATTGTTACCAAGTTGTCAACTCTTCAGAACCATTCTACCATTCGCGTACAATGTACTCTCACTTCAATGTTTACACTACCCTGTGTAGGTCGAGTTGACCTGTGTCTGTCTTCACGGTGACAGCACCTCTTTGAATACAACAGTACTACCAGCCATCATACTTTACAGTGAGGTTTTATACACCACACTCGATTCTTTACAGTGGAGTCGCAAACAACAGAACTTTACAGTGGTGTACTACAGGTGTAGTAAGAAATAACTTCTTTACACTGCATCACTGCAGTCTGGCTGAGAGAGTAGAGATCGAAGAGGGAAGGCAAACCCCGTCCCAAAAAATGCCGTGCTGAAGTCGGATGTGTCGGCCGAAAGGCACAGATATCGCAGCTTCGCTGTAAACAGACACAACGCTACCAACGTTCTTTTCAGGACGAACGAGGAAGAAGAAACATAGACCTTCATCAAACTTAGGTCAACTTAAGCAAAGCTTGGCATCAACTAAATGTAGTCCTGTTCTCCACAATTTTTTTTTATCTTTACAATCGTTGTTTTCTTATCGCTCCTTATGGAGCATGTAGCCACCAGAGCAGCTGGTCACCCTGCAGGAAGCCTGCACGTAGCATCCTACTGCTCTTGCAAAGGTGATTTCTGTGGAAATCTGTTTTATATGATGAAGTTGTCGGCCCATTGCATAATTTTATATTAACCCCCTTGTACGACATGCATGAGGATGCAATAGTACTTTTCTTTCCTGGTCTCATCAGAGACCCCTAGAGACTGCACAAGGCATACAGGAAATATGATATTATAATTTATAGGGAACATGATATGACTTTAAACAGTATGATCGGGGCATATATCAAATCTTCAACATATTCACATGACAACTTCCTGTTCAGAACTTCCTGCTTTAATGTTTTCCGTGCCTTGTTTGTACTTGAGAATGATTTCTTACAAGGATGATGAAAATACCACACAATTAAGAAATCTCATATGGAGGTGCTGAGTGAGGCTTTTGGCCGAATACCATCACCAATCAAGAACTACTTACTCGGAGTAACCAAGAGGACATGCACACCATCATAGCTGGCAGACGCTGGAGTTAGGTTCGCCACGTCCTCTGAAGAGACCCCGATGCTATCACAAGAACAGCAAGACGTTTAGCAGTGTCCCACTCTACCATTCAGAGACTTCTTGAGAGATTTCAAGCTACCGGACATTTGGAAAATCGACCCTGCTCAGGAACAATTATATAAACCTTGACTAAACTGAATGGCGGCCCTTAACTTGTGTCCAGTAGTATAATAGTGGTTTGTAAGGAATTCGTGATGGAGGTTAGTATACTTTATAAAAAGTATTAATAATTTTTCCTTTTCATTATTTGTGATTGCTTTTCCGATTAGCCTCATGGCTAAATGTACGAAATACTGTTTTTTCCGTAACTTTTATTTGTTAATGGTTAATTGAATCATAGATTCTACCCTTCACGTAATTTTATAACCAACATGAAGCGTTGTTTACAGTTATATATTTTACCTTCAAATTGATTACTCATTACTACAAACTGACATGGCACACATTTTCATGTTCACTATATTAAGCACTGTCATGTACAACTCATCCCATTCCATCAAATAGAAAATAAAAAACAGAGCGATCAGTTAGGAAGACGTAATAGGGAGGAATAAGATAAAATGAAAGTATTGATATTAAAAGTGAAACTTATTAATCCACTTTGTGTCTTCAGTCCTGCATAAATCTGAGTCTATACACTAAGTGTTTGGCGCCTAATCGGAAACACACTAGAAAGCCTACGTCTGAATAGCAAGATTCGCAAGATAGGACTTTATACACTTCCTAGGTTACAAGGAAGATATCCATGCCCGCGTTCGTATATGTGTGGCGCAGCAATTTATTCATCTATATATCAAGTTAAAACACTCATAAGTTGATTCGTCTATATATCTAGATCACGTACTCACAAGTTGATTTGTCTATATATCACGTTCAACTTACTCAAAAGCTTATAACCTGAACCAAGTTCAGTTACTCACGCGTCAGTCCATGAAGTGAATTCATCTACTCAAACGCGACGTAAATTCATTTAATCAAGCTTCATTGGACGAAATCCACTTGTAGAGCTCATGAAGAGCTCAGGTAAAGCCAGAGCCTTCTTCAAGATCAGAGAGCAGTCAGTGTCCTGAGACCAATGTCAACAGTATATTTACGTTAGAAAGATTTCTAAGCGTTGATGTACACTACGTCTTACACGTTTCTCTTACATGTTTTTAAACGGGCGACATTTGCAGCAATAAGCGCTCGTCTTCGAGATAACCAACGCTGTGAAAAAGACTGGTACATCGGACAGTCTGTGTATTCCTTTGTATGACCTTAAATGGAGGACATTTGGACGGTTTACGGATTGTAGAATACATTCATCAGTGTGGTAATGTGACCGGGTCTGTTGGCCAGTCAATATAATACCTGTGTGGCCGGGGTCAGTTCAGTTAATTGTGTTGTGCGCAGGTAAATATTTTGACGAGAGCTAATTCTTCAATACGTTTCTGGTTCAAGTCGTTACAGGCCTTTCGCCTGAGGTGGAAATTCTTGACCTTAGTTTATTCTTCTTCTTAAAGTCCGTTCTTACCCTTTTAGGTTTAGTGAAAAGGAATACCTCGTATAATGGTTTGTCAAAGTAATCCACTGCAACGTTCCAAAGAAAACTCAGCAATGTAGAAAAATAAAATATAGTTTATTAACGTCACTAGAACAGCAATGTTATTGACACAATGGTGAAGTACTTGTTTCTTGCTTACACAAAACAGTGAGTATCCAAAAATGAAAATGTATATCCACAGGAACAATATATCAAATAGAATAAAATACAAACTTGTCTACTTAAAAACTAACTTGTCTACTTAAAAATACTTGTCTAACTTGAAAACGTGTCAAGTTAAAAACTTATCTTGATAATCTCAAAGACGAAATTCACCTAACACTATTTATAAAATCCTCTTGCCTAATGAATCCTAAAAATCTGTAAAATCCTGTCTATCGCCCACGTCTCTCCTTTTTATACTTACGTACTACTTACTTAGTCGTTCCCCTTCTACCGTGAGGTGTAGAGGTTTGGAAGAGAGAGCGCCAGACTATCCTATCGGCTGTCTTCCTCCTGGCCTGGTTCCATTCTAGTCCTCGGTCCTTCAAAGATTGTCTAATGTTGTCTTCCCAGCGGACTCTGGGTCGTCCTCGGGGTCTGGATCCTTGGCTCTTTGTTTCCCATGCTTGTCGTGGTATCCGATCTTCTCCCATTCTGCAGACATGGCCAAACCATCTTAATTGGGACTGTCCTACTTGGGTCTGCAGGGGGTAGGATTTAAGGCTTTGACGTATCGTCTGGTTGCGTACCATGTCTCTTCTTGTTACTTCAACCACCTTCCTCAGATACCTCATTTCTGAGGTTTGGATCTGGCTTTTATGGGTTGTAGTCATTGCCCATGACTCGCATCCATATGTCAAGACTGGGACATAGGTGGAGCGGTATACAGCCATCTTCGTTTTCTTACCAACTTCTCTCTTGCTGAGGAATCCTCGATTTATGGCCTGAAAAAGTCTCCCAGCTGCTGCTTTTCGAGTGGCCAACTCTTCTTTGATGCCTCCCTTTCGGTCTATAATAGCTCCGAGGTATTTAAAGTGGTCGACCTGCTCCAGGACCTGTTCTCCTAGCTTAATCTTTCTTCTCGTGATATCACCATGGATTTTGTTTTAGAGCTGCTTATGACCATCCCTCTCTTCTCCAGCTCTTCCTTCCAGACTTGCAGGTTGGATTGGAGATGTGCCTCTGATTTAGCAATCAGGGCAACATCATCAGCAAATGCCAGCTCCGAAATATAGACCTGTCTCATCTTCCAGTACCCCACTGAATACTTTCTTGTTCTCTCCTGACATGCCTTGATGACATCGTCCATAAGGAGTATGAAGAGGTAAGGTGATAGGATATCACCTTGTCTTACACCAGTGGTGGTCCTGAACTCTTCTGACTTATGGTTTGCTGTCCTCACATAATTTCTGCAAGACTTGTAGAAGCTCTGTATAGCATGAATCAGAGGTGCTGGAATATTCTTCCTTGCCAAACAGTCCCAAAGTTTGCTCCAGGGGACCCTGTTTTACGCCTTTTCCAGATCTATGAAACAAAGATGCATCTCACTCTTATACTCAAGGGCCTTTTCACTCAGCTGTCTGAGTGTGAAGATTAGGTCTTGAGTACTTCGGTTTGCTCGGAATCCGCACTGGACCTCATCCAATTGTGGCTCAGCTAGGCGTCGGAGTCTCTGCTCTAGGATTCTAGAGTAGATTTTACCAGGGACACTGAGAAGGGATATGTCTCTATGGTTTCCACACTGTCGATTGTCACCCTTTTTGAAAATTGGTGTTATGATGGCAATCTCCCAATCCTTTGGTATGGTCTTGTTGTACCACGCTGCCTGTAGAACCCTTAAGAGTAATAGGTCGCCTGATGCTCCCATGAACTTAACTATTTCTGGTGTTATACCATCATGCCCTGCTGCTTTGCCCATCTTGATTTTCTCCAGTGCTGCCTTCAGTTCTTCCATCTTTATGTCATCTTCACCATCATTGGTTTTCTCTTCTGTGCTAGTGTTTATCATTTCTGATGCTTCCCCATGCTCACCATCCAGTAGTTCTGAGAAATATTCTTTCCATCTTTCCATTACTTCCTTCGGGGCATTAAGCAATTTGCCTTGCTTGTCCTTTATAAATTTGAGAGGGCATTGTTTTTCCTTTCTCATTCTTTAGGGTCTTATAGAACAATTTCTGGTTTTCTTGTGCATCTTTTTCTAGCTTTTCTCCAAATTCTTCCCAGGACTTCTATTTTGCTGCTAGCACTTTGTTCTTTGCTTCTGTTCTGAGTGTCACATATTCTCTATATTTTTCCATTTGTCCTGTTGTGTTTTTAGCTCCTAAGTATTGTTTCCATTCCATTTTCTTCTCTCTTATTTTCTCTTTGACTTCCTCTGTCCGTTTACTTGGTTTCTTGCATGATTTTGAGCAGTTCCTAGGCTGAGCAACTCTTTCAGGTAGTGATCACTTCCAATCTCTGGCCCCCTCCAGACTCTAGCATCTCGGACATATTTGAGTGAGCTTCTCCGAACAATGGCATAGTCGATCACTGACTTCTCATTCTTTGTTGGTTCACATCTAGTGTATGCAAGTATGCGCTTATGGGGGAACTTTGTGTTTGTAATGATCAGATTCTGCTCACTGCAGAATCTAAGGAGTCGCTTTCCATTGTCATTGAGATTATCTTCTCCATATCTTCCGATAACTCCACCCCATCTAGCATGGTCATTTCCAACTCTGGCATTAAACTCTCCGAGCATGATAACTTCATCTAGGCAGTCATCCACTGTCCTTTGAAGCAGCTCGAAGAATTCCTCCTTGACCTCTGCTCTCTCATCCTCATTTGGCCCATACACTATGACCAGGTTGATTATGGTTTCTCCTTCTTTTAGTTTTACAACCATAATGCGCTCCGAGACAAAGTTCCATCCCTTGATACTATATTTTTGATTTTGGGCCACAATGCAACCCACGCCCCCTTTAGCTCTTTCAGATATGGGTACACCACTGTAGAGCAGCGTGTTGCCATCGAGTTCCATGACTCCTTGTCCTTTTTTCTTTGTTTCCGTTATAGCCAGGATTTCTAGTTTTGCTTTCCACATCTCTTCCACCAGCTCCTCTTCCTTCCCATTTATACTTCTTGTGTTCCAAGTTCCATAAGTCGTAGTCCGTAGTCCGTTCCAGTTCGTCGCCTTCAGAAACAGTTCAGTTTTCTCACTTGTATTGCTCGTAACCGTGATTTAAAACAAACACGTGATTGGCCTGTTGTGCCTTTGCATGGTGGAGGGGCTGCCTCCTTACGGCCTCCATGCATGCCGCCCTCATCCTTTTTCATCCGGGCTTGGGACCGGCATAGCGGAGTTCCTTTTTATATTATTTCTTCTGTTTTCCCACCAATTTTCACACAATGCTTTCTTTTTTCACACGGTACAATTATCTACATTTGCACACGCTTTCTCAGCTTTTCGACTTTTTTCCACACGTCTCTCTTTCTAACAACGGAAAAAACCTAGATTAGCAACTCTCACTTTCACAAAATGTTCCATTCAAAAACATGCATTTACTATTGTTTTGTTCTGGGACAGCTTTACAATGCTTCTCTCAAAGCCGTGAACTTTTCATGATACTGTGTTTTGTGCACAAATGTCTTAACTGCTTTTAACGTTGTTATTCTCATTGTATGTGGTTTTTAACACGTATTAATGGTAGTGTATGTCAAGCGGTCACAGTAACACATATTATCACTCCTCATCGTGTCATTATTAACCTAGTTTCACTATCATATTTAATTAACTACATTTTTCATTTTATGTGAGAGCTGTCTTTCACAATCATCCTTATTTAAACTTTTACTACCCTGTAAGTGTATATATTTAACAAAAAAATTTATAGCCTTGTTGATCGTTAATTAGTTATTAAATGGTATCACTCGTGGTGACTGTGTTAAGTATTCACACATAGCCACAATCATTCACTTGGGAATTTGGGGACTCTTTCTTTACCGAGATCTTAGGGAAGAAGCCAATGTCGAAGGGGTCCTGAATTAAACTCTTCATGATTTATTAGAAAACGCTATCTAGTGGAGAGCATTCGCCATCTCTTCTTCTTGTCCTTATCTCTTAACATTACAAAGGTCATTCTCATCATACACCTAACATACTGTAGCAGTGCAACAATTGGTGTCCCACTCGGTAGAACTGCACGACAATGGGTCACTGTTATTTACGCTTATTATATTCCTCATATATGTAGTACTCGTGCAGCAGATGTTGAGCAGTAATTGTGTCAGTGCCACAGGCAGTTCCTGTCTTAATCATTTACTCCGTTAATAAGAACTTCATAGTGTAATGAGTGTTAAACGGGACATGTGAACGTTTGAAGTTCTGTGGTCCAATTTTTTTTTTTTTTTAATCTTACACGATTTCCAACTTTTTACTGATGTTAGGGAGAATTGTGTTTTTACGAGGACAATACATAGACACTTACAAGTGCAACGTTTGGACGCTTTCCTTCCGCAATGCCTGTCATTATTTTTGTATTGTAGTTAATTCACATCATTTTTGTAGTGTAGTTAATACACATTTTTTTCTGTAGTAGTTAATTCACATCATATTTGTATTCAAGTTAATTTACATCATTTTTGTGTTGTAGTTAATGCACATCATTTTGGCATAGCAGTTAATGCACATCATTTTTTTGTACTGTGATTAATTCACATCACTTTTGTATTATGGTGCACATCATTTTTTGTAGTATAGTTAATTCAAAAATGCTTTGTAAATAGTTAATCCATATCACTTTTGCACTGTAGTCAATCGACTTCTTTTTATACTGTAATTCATCTACCTCAATTGAGTATATCAGATATTCGACTGAATTTTCGAAGGCTGTGGAGACTGATAATACAGTTGAAGTAACTGGCGAAATAACTGCTGAAGTAATTGGTGAAATAACTGATGAAATAAATGTTGTCCAAATTATTACTGAAATATAACATACAAGTTCAGATTTGTGCAGCTTGTCACGAGAGGGTTGATTATTATTGAAATTATTAAGTATCCTGGACACAAAGTTGTATCAGGTGATACCAGGATAGTGCCAGATAAGAGTCTGGTCTTATAAGTAATACCCCCTTCTCTGAAAAGAGTAAGGGTGTATAGACATCAAAGGTAGGATCAAGCTGTATAAGTTCCTAGAGAAGATGGTAATATATTACTCTTAAGTTCCTACTTGCTCCTCTCCAGATCCTCCTCTGTTAATATTATTATTATTATTATTATTAGCTCTGCTAGGGGTATTAACTAATTTATCTACCAACAAGAACTGTAACTTAACTTAAATAATTAAGTAAGTCTGCTGGTAAATATTTACAATTTATTTTTACCAATATTATTTTCTACTTGAAATTATGTCATGAAAATCAAAATTTAATTACATAAGCAAACAAATAATACAATTGAAAACAAATGTTCTTAGTTATTAATAGTCTTTTTGAACTATATAACTGTTCTCCTCTTTCTCTTGAAATCACTTTGTTGAATATAGCTTTTATTTACTATTGCTTCAAACTTTTCCACAGTTTCCTAAGTGTGTCTACTTCTGACTACGACGGTTGCCTAGATAAAATTGCACTGTTTGTTCATCATTATACTATGTATTTTGTGGTTATGCTGGAAGAAATGAACAGCAGCCTTGTGTGGCTACTCATCTTTTATTATGTGCTTTGATTCTGTTCCACCTCTGTTCTGGCAGGAATTTGTGTCTCCTCCAGGCCTAGGACTGGGTAACCGACCCTATAGCATCATGGGCACTCACACCACTAGCTCCTATATTAGAGTCAAGCTCCTTTCGGTGGACGTTAGTTACAGGATACAACCTGAAATATATTCAATTTCACCACTATATTGTCTATCTCTATCCACTTTCTACAGAAGTAGGAGGTAAGAGATAGTTTCAGACGACAGAGTGCAGGTAGACGCACAGGTCATATCAAGACAGCATTAACACACCTCAGTTCACTGTGAACATTTCTTTCTCCTATTCCTTGGATATATAACTGTCCATGATTTGCGTCCATACATTTATTAGGTCTTTTGTAAAATACTAAGTGATATCTTAATCAACACAGTAAAACAATTTCTTTCATCCTTCCTTATGTTCCTGGTGTGTGGTCCATTCCATCAAGAACTAATTCTTTAAAAGCTTTTCTAGAACTATGAACTCACTCTGGCTTCCTTTCGCCATTTATTTAAATATACACAGGCTTGTAAGTCCACCAGAAACACACCGTAGTTTTCTAACACAATTTACACACTTCCTAACTAACAATTTGATCAATTATTTAAACAGAATATATATATATATATATATTATTTTTTCCCCTCAGACACATGCAGTCGAGCTGTTAATGGTTAGAATGATCTGCTTTCAGGTACAAAAGGCAAAGGGACTCTTCATTAACACTTTTATTCTTTTTCCGCTCGGTGTGATTTTCAAATATGACTGGCCTCGATTAGCAGAAAGCAAGGTCTATTTATACGTCACATCCGGCGACCGAGAGAGCAGAGGCTAAAGGGGTGTTTCGTATCTCAAAATGTAGGCCCAATTTGTCCTGATGTACAAATATTGAAAACTAAGATTTCAATAATCTTCTTTATTTCTGAAGCGATTTTCCTCAACCAAGGCTTAAAATCTGCCCTGAATTAATCCTCATCTATCCAACTAATTGACTGTATATCGCATGTTTTAGTTTTATTGTATGCGTAACTTAAACAGCAAAATTTTTGACTTGCCTGAGGTCACGATACATTCCACTCGAAATTTCTCCCGTAGTAATATACTTTCCGTGGAGGTCTTTGCACACACTTATAAATGAACATTCCTAGTTGTGAATTCTTGACCTCTGCCATGCTGTACTTCGCTCATATTGCTGTATTTTATCTCCTACTGAAACCTTGTTACACACATTTGAGATCGTCATTATTAGGCTAGTACGTTATTTGTAAACACTGCATAAAGGTGTGTTTTCATTGGTTCTCTCTGGATTCTCCTATTTTTAACGTATGGCGTTTCGTTTGAGTCAAGAATGACGGGTTGTGAATCCGACCTAACGACACAGCTGTGACACACGAATGTGTTTTAATCAAAGACTAATATGTGGAACATGAATTCTACAATTATGTGATTTTACTGATAAGACACAAATATTTCAGACTCAGCAACTTAAAGTTATAATTTTTTAAATCTTCATGTGGTTATATTTTCTTCCTGCAGTACAAAGAAGTTGGTTTTCCAAAAAAATCAGTTTTATTTCTAAATTATCTTTAATTTACAGTTTAATTTTTAAAATTATCATAACTCCTGACAAACGTGTGACGTGTAATGGAAAGAGAGCCTACGGTAATCTGACAGTCTTTGTAATCCCTTTAGCGTTCTATGATTTGCTAGCAAAACCATGCATTTTTCTGCCTGTCTTACTCACACAAGCTTAATTTTATCCACGCCTTTTTTTCGTTGAACATAAGGAAACGAATTGTTTACAAACTTTCATAACCTGCCCGTCAAAACAGGTAGCGAATCAGCTTTCGTTTACCTCGTTTTCCCACGGCAGTATCTGTCAGGCATACGATCTCAGACAGAGAACACGTGAAACTGACGTAACGGCCTTTTGAAGTCTCCGGAAAGGGGAGCTAACGCTTTGATGTCGAGTCGCGGGCACAATCTTCGAGAACCCCGTTACACGGATATAAGTCTTTTGATGCCTGTCTAATGCCTGAGAAAGGCCGACCGTAAACTTTTATCTGGGGAACTCATGTTTCTGATTCTCTGGTATACACAATAGTGTGAAACGTAACATCATCTATAGATCAGAGTTTCTCACACAAGCAGAGACGGTTCTAGTTGACTGATTTATATGGTAGGCGCGACTGATAGTGACAGAAAAGAATTCACGGTTTATTTCATTGTGCGTATTTATTATAAGTGCCTATTAATTAATACCATACGTTGACTAACAGACGCCGACACTTTAATAGCTAGTAACGACAGGCGATATTTTGCGTAAGTGCGCGTATGGATAATTGAATAATAATTAACATTGTACGCTTACTGCCGGTGCGAGAGGGGCCGGGAGAGTTGCATAGCTCCATCTGACCTAATCTCAGCGCTAGCGAAAGCTGACCGTATAGGCGTAAAGGAAAACACCTGTGCCGTTTATCTTTAATCATAACTGACGGAGTGGATAAGAGATCGTCTTGTCCCCGTCGATGTGTATATATGTAGCTATATAGAATAGTAGCATTTTTCCATAAATGCTTCTTTTTATTCCTAGCAGACCTGATCAAGTGCATCCAGCGGTCTCTTTTGGTCTTTTCTTCATTTACGGATTGGTTAATGTTGTAATTTCTTGGCTTGTTGCGTCACCAATTTCATTTGTGAGCAAGGACTGGCCAAAGATACATGAGAAGCATTTTAACTTGTAAATTTTAACTGGACTTACAAAACTCAACAATATTTTTTCAATTTTACCAGTCCACTGGGGGTATACAAAATAACACTATACTCCCGACTTCTGACAGTCGTATCTAAGCGGATTTATCCATAAAGTTAAGCTGTTTCAGAATCGGTACTCTCCCATAGAGTCAGCCGATAGGATTAACATCATTTATCATTTGTAACATTTTAGCAACCAGATGTTTCCCAATAGTGGAAGTATATTCCTCCTTTTTAACTGTGAACCTCAAGAGCACGTGTTGCTACACTAACTATTCGCGGTGACATTTTGTTCATCCAGGGAAAATTAAAGCACCAGATTCGGCGTTCACCTCGTTAGTCTTGACTTGTTAGAGGATGGACTGGGGCTAATTTGGGAAATAAAACCTGACAATTTTATATTCAGGATAATTGTATTTCCAAGGGATATCACCAAGAGTAGGTAAGCGTGATTGAGGGGCCACTGTATGACAGAGTAAAAAAGTAAAGTAGACAGCGAAATCCAGGAAGAACAGTTTGGTTTTAGACGGAACAGTGGAACAAGAGAGGCAATATTTTGCCTAAGAATATTAGCAGAAAAATATACAGAGGTCCAAAAAAGTATGTATATGTGCTTCATTGACTATAAGAAGGCTTTTGACAGAGTCCATCATGAGAAAATAATTGAATGCCTCGAAGACATAGGTATTGATGGAAAAGATATAAGAATACTCAGTAACCTTTATTGGGAGCAAACTGCCACAGTAAGATCTGGAAGGAATTATTCACCATACATAGACATAAAAAGAGGTGTCAGACAAGGTTGTGTGCTGTCCCCCTGCATATTTAATTTATACACCGAAAAAATTTTCAAACAGATACAGGAAATACCAGGACTGAACATCAGTGGAAGGTCAATAAACAATCTTAGATATGCAGATGATACCGTGTTGTTAGCTGAAAGCGAACAGGAGTTACAAGAACTAGTGAAGCAAGTGAACAGTATAAGTCATGAATATGGACTCGACATTAATATTGAGAAAACAAAAACTATGATAATTAGCAAAACAGACGATAAACCCACATTAAAGATAAGCGTAAATGGGGAAATCCTGGAACAAGTCAAGAGCTACGTATATCTCGGTCATATAATAACAGAAGATTGCAGATGTGAAACAGAAATCAAGAAGAGAATAGGAATGGCCAAAGCTACATTCAACAACATGAAACATATACTGACATCCAAACAGTTATCTCACAAATTAAAACTGAGAATCATAAAGTGTTATATATATTCTGCATTTCTGTATGGTGCAGAAACATGGACGATGAATAAGCAGTTGGAAGAAAGAATTGAGGCTCTTGAAATGTGGATATATAGAAGAATGGGGCGTATCTCATGGAAAGAGATTTTTTTTTTTTTTTTTTCGTACGCCCGCTAATACTCAAGGCGAAATCTCAGGTTATTATTTATGTCTAACCTGACATTGATTTTACGTGAGTATCCCTTTATTTCTTGTACAGAGACAGGTGTCCCTCGCCATTCAGGCAAATACTCGCCGATTTCGGAGGTACCCATTGCAGCTGGGTCGGCTCAGGAGCCGCCAGTCCCTGGTCGACGACACTCCTTCAAATGTTCTCGCCAGGTCTCGAGTTAATCCAGTCCAAATCCCGGTCGACGAAAAATCCTCAAATGCCGTCGCCCGGGTTTGATCCTGTATCACCCGGTCGCCAGAGCGGTGTTTTAACCACTACGCTAGCGCGGCTCCCATGGAAAGAGATGAAAACAAATAAGGAGGTCCTAGAAAATCTAGGGACGAAAAGAGAACTAATGAGGGAGGTCAAAGTTCGACAGCTAAAATACTTTGGCCACATAAAAAGGCATAACACCTTGCAGAAGACCATAACAGAAGGGAGAGTTGAAGGAAAACGTGCAAGGGGAAGACAGCGCTATAAGTGGGAAGACAACATCAAGAGATGGACAGGAAAGAGTCTATCAGAGTGCACCATCAAGACAAGAGACAGAAGACGTTGGAGATCCATTACAGCCAACCTTCGTTGTGGAGATGGCAACTGATGATGATGATGATGTATGACAGAGAGATTGAATATGTTTCTTTGTTACTGGAACTTTACCAACATTGGATTTTGCTTAAACTTGTTTACTTTACTGGGTAGCATTTAGTAGGAACTTGTTTCTTTACTGTCTATTCTGTAACATAGAGCTAACCTTTGACCTCTGGGTTATTAACTCTTTGAGTTCTTTTATCCATAGGGGGAGTGCGCATTTATTCTGTTATTTTCATATGTATGTAAATCTGATTTTATTTTGATCTTTCTTTAGATGTTTGATGTTGTCAAGTTTAAATGATAATAAACAACAAAAGAAACTTAACTTTGTGTGTTGGTCAGACCCATACCCAATTAACCGTAGTTTTTGTCACGTTTGTGTGTCTTGTTGTCACATAGGTGTGTGTGTGTAGTTAAACTTATATTTATATGCATGAGGAGGGCAAGGTTGTCTTGTACTAAGTTATAGTCGTATAGATAGGCTGGAATAGAGAAACTTACTCATTCCAGAGACATATCTTCTCCTTAAACTATCACCCGTGAAATCTATTTCTCACTCCTTTTTCTCACGTACTTATCACCATCCACTCTACTCAGACGGGACAAAAATAACTCACAAACATATCGGTACGACAAAGCGAAACAATTGTAATGTATTTATTTTTTAAATGTTAACTTTAAAATCTCAAGCTTTTCACATTTATGAATGTTAAGTCCATGGATAAATAACAAAAACAATTTTAAGAACAAATTATTATCTTGCACGTAAAATACCGTGTTGTTGTTGTTGTTGTTGTTGTTGTTGTTGCTGCTTAACTAGGGCTGCTGTGCTGCTCGCTCTTTAGCAGCCAATACCACGTTGAAGACTCCTTGGTATTATCTACACTGTAGATCGTGGCTTTTCCTGTGGCTTTTCTGCCATTCCGAAATGTGCTGAGTTGACGTCATGAGCTCCAGTTTCTCCAGCTTGGCTTGCATTTAAATTATCGTCACACCTGATCCTAAGCTAGGAGTAAGAAGTGCGTGGCATACTGTGCATTCCCCGCCATCTAAGGGGGATCTCCAACTATGCAGACCTAAAATACTGTGCTCTGGTTCTGGGGTCTACCAAAGAATTGTCACGTCCTCCACAGAGCCACTTCTCAGCCCCCGCCTATCACTGGATCCACAGTGAGATCCTCCTGCATATAGTCAACCAGGTCAAAGCCAAAGAATTACGTCTGGGGTTCAAGTGACTTCTCCAAGCTTAGAGGTGCAATGCTGCGTTCTCAACATGTTTCACCACAGAGGGAATCCCCGGACATGTGTGAACGATTTCAAGAGGCAATGAGGGTATAATTAGCCTCACAGACATAGGTTAACTTCCACTTATGTATATTGTAGCATTGTGCATAGCTGGTGGTCATATAAGGATGACTCCAGTTATGCCTCCATGCATAAAAAATACCGGATAAATCCGGAAGTTGTTAAATTTAGATCGTCATTAGAATATGAGGTTCTTCAGAATGAAGATTATATGCACGTAAAGATTACATAATTTAATGCTAGGGTTCTCGCCCCTAGCTGCGACAGACCTAACCAGTCGGGATTATTATAATGGCTTAATTAAAATGGAATACTTATTCCAATGTTCCCAAAATACATAAAATACAAAACACTTTTTTAGGATACTTCATTTTAGCTTTTACCATTATTTGAAGGAACAATCTTCCCGACCTACGAGAACAAAATTGTGCTAGAGCTCCATATAAAAACTGCTCATAACATGTTTTATTTTCAATGGCTTTTTTAAAATCCCTTATGCAATACGACAACTGTTCTCTTTATTCCTAATAAAGTATAAACACAAGGTCTGTGAGATCAACAAATAACCAAATCAGGTAACGTGTAGGCATTTGAAAGAAAAAAAGAAAAGCAGACAGGCAGGCATACATGAAGAAAGAAAGAAAAAAAGAAAGAAAGAAAGAAAGAAAGAAAGAAAGAAAGAAAGAAAGAAAGAAAGAAAGAAAGAAAGAAAGAGCTCTTCCTCGCTGCCAACGCCTTTCCTAATCCGATATTCATTTATAACTAAGTAGACGTGGAGCGTGAACTTACCTATCTTTGAACCCTTATACTTTACCTCGAGACGCAAACACTCTAATCGCTCTGCCACTCAACTGAGTAGTTACGGTATGTCATCAGTTATAAATTATGATGCGATATCAAGCAAAGACATACGTTTGAAAGGGCACATGGAGTCTGGATCGTTTATGTCTGAACATCATAGTTACGAGATGTGACGTTCAGGGGACAACCCCAGTGGCAACATCTTTTTCGTGCTTAGCTGGTCATTTGTCTTAACACGTTCACGTTTCGCAGCGAGGCCATTATCACCTTGGATCGAAAATGTGGAGTGTTCATTATTTCCTTTTCTTTGTACTGGTGTACTCCTTATTTATTTACTTGTTTATTATATCTGTCTGTCTTTATTTCTGTCTGTCTTTCTTTCTTTCTCCCTGTCTTACGAGATCATACAATTTACCTGTGTTCGCTACTTGTTTACTTCCGCCCTATATTGATTTCCGTGTCTACACGTTGGTTGCTGAAACCGACCAATGGTATTCTCTTTTATTAAAATGTTTCTATTATCTACTAGACATGAGTATTACATTCGTTGTCGGCTATATTATACGGACTATATTTGTTAATAAGAAAGGTTTGAAGCAATAATGAGTATGAAATTTGTCTAGATGCTTCAAATCTATATTCTATTGTTGTGAGTTGTGGTGCGGAACCGACTATCCCAGAGATTGTACACTGCGTAACGACTGTCAATATAGTCAACAATTGCAGCAAGGCGATAGTGTCAGCTGGTTGGGCTAGATCAAATCTCAGGAGTGCATATTAATCTTTCTTTTCTACTGTTTGATGTCGACCTTTCTATTTTTTTATTTTTATTTTTTAGATTCCATTTTAATTTTAATTTCATTTTTCCCTCATTTGGTTAACCTAATAATTAAGATCCCCGATAACAAGAACCAGACAAGTGTCAATAGAACAAGAGTTGAGAAGAATACGCTGGATAAGACATACATTGAGGAAACCTGTTGATGGCACTACGCAAATCTCCTGGGTAATAAAAGCAGACGTAGGCGGAAAAACGCTTGGAGAAGATAACTGGAGACAGAAATTAAAATTATGAGGAAGATATGGAAAAGCATGGAACAGATGGCACGTGACAGGAAGGCTTGACATAAGTTTCTTGAAGGCATACGCTCCTATGGGAGCTGAAGAGTTTTTTTTTTTTTGGTTTTTTTTTTTTTTTTACGTACGCCCGCTATTACTCGAGGCGAAATGTCAGGTTTATATGTCTAACCAGAGACTGATTTTAAGTGAATATTCTATTTTCCCTGTACGCTGACAGGTGTGTTCTCGCCATTCAGGCAGATACTCGCCGTCTTCGGAGAGTACCCATTAGAGCTGGGTCGGCTCAGGAGCCGTTCAGGTTGTTCCAGTCTCTGGTCAACGACACTTCTTCAAATATTCTGGCCAGGGCGCGAATTAACCCAGTCATAATCCTGGTCGACGACACTACTTCAAATGTACTCGCCCGGGCTTGAACCTGTATCACCCGATCGCCAACGCAGTGTGGTAACCATTACACCAGCGCGGCTCCCGAGCTGAAGAGTGATGATGATAAAATCGTGCGATGTCCTAGACAGCCTTCGCGAAGTGAAAACATAAAAATAATAATTTTTTTTTAAATAACGGCAAATATCAACAGATCACTGCTTAACTGGGCTTTTGTTTGTATACTTCATTTAACAAACAACAATAATATCAAATAGTGCTTTTGGCGTTTAGATTTGCTTTAAAAGCAGGAAATAAAACTGTATATATTCAGGTTAACTTTGAGTATGTAAAAATAAACTTTTTATATGGAAAAGTACATTTTAAGAAACTGAAATTTTTAAAAGCATATCTACAAACGCCTTTTGGTTTCTACTCGAATAATGAATTTGCGTAGTAGAGACGCTAAACTTTTTTTTTTTTAATGTAAAACTTTTGCCTCGTTTTGGCGAGGCGCGTCCTGTTCATTTTTTTTTTCCCCTCGCATGAGGTCGCATTTTTTTTTCCTCGCATGAGGTTGCATTGGCACACGCCCGACCCCGGCCCTGGTCAAGACACATGTCCCAACACAAAAAGACCCAATAACACATGTGTCACTGTAGTGATCTTCTGTGTTCTCACACAAAGGACCTAATGACACATGAATGTCACTGTACTGATCCCTTGTGTTAAGACACATTGATCCTAGCCAAAGGCCGGATATTAGGGCGCATGTTCAAATATAAAAGACCTTTAGATCTGAAGGATATTACTCATAAGAGACGCTAAACGCTCAGTTACCGGTGGCAGTTAATAAAACTGAAGTTGTTTCCCAGTACAGGAAATATTATATATATATATATATAAGAGGGAATATAATTTATGGAAATTTTTTTTCACACCCAGTGGTCCTAATTATGTGATACTCCCACCTGGTCTCCCGGGTAGCGAGATCGGATGCCTAGCCTTCTCGGATAAGGACGTAAACATAAGAGGTCCCGTGTGCAAGTTGCGCACGTTAAAAATCCCACTGCAGTAAAGAGTAGGCTTATCAGGCCGCTGCCCTGGCAAAATGTAAACATTAGAAACCTACCCACAACAAAAATATTTATAGACGTGTGATCCTTGATACACACATTGTGATTCTCGCCGGTGCTACGGAGTTCGTGCACTGTGCTGAGATCCTCCTTGTGTGATCTAAGGGAGGTGATCGGAGCACTGATGGAGTTGTCTGTGTGCAATGAAGATAGTCCTTAAAGCCAAAACCAAACCCAACACAGGGGAGATTACAACAACTAGATCGGCTATTGCTTATCTTTCTTTTTTCTTTGTCTCCTTTTATCTTTTTTTTTTCTAACGTGAGCCTATAATTTATCTCTTCATTCTTATCCTAATTTATCTCTTCATTTTTATCCTAATTTATCTCTTCATTCTTATCCTACTCATACTGTCTTAACAAGAAATAATGGATCTGCGAGTTACAACGCCATCGCAAAATTTTGTAACACTCAGTTACGATGCACTTAATAAAATTCAAGTTGTTTGGTGATGTAATAAGACTATTCACTTACTCGTCACATGCCTACTTCCTCGCACCTGGTATCTACACGTACAGCATTCTCCAGGCACCATATTTTCCGTTTTGCGCTAAGTAAACAAACTGCAACTGTAAATAGGCTTAGGAATGATTCATTTCTTTTGATGATGAAAAACTACATTACACTGCAACAGAGTTACCGATACTATTATGTTACAAGCGTAAAAGATATACTTTTAAAAAAAGTCTGGTTAAAGCATTGCTCAAAGTATAATAGAAGTTCATAAGACAAAACTATTCACAGAAAGTTGTGGAACGGAAAGACGACTCTTGAGTGTTTGAAAGCACTGAGGTTAACAAGTACATGATACTAAACAATAGATAGAAAACAGAAAGAAAATATTGCAGAAATAGATAAGAAAAACTAAAATAAATACAAAACAGAAAGCAAATAGAGAGCAATAGATGAAATGTTATATATATATATATATATATATATATATATATATATATATATATATATATATATATATATATATATATATATATATATATATATATATATATATATATATATATATATATATATATATATATATATATATATATATATATATACACGGGAAAACAAATAGAGCAGGAACTGAAGAATACTTCACCGAAAAAAATAATAGACAAGAAATGAGTTGCGAATCAGTTACTGAACGCGTACTGCAAAATTTGAGAGCGAACGTTAAGGCGTTTACTTATGGTGGATAATGCAATTTGTCGAAGGAAATGCATGAAGTGAGCAAAAAGATAAATAAATATGTTTAAAATACTTTTCAATGAGTCATTCCGATCTCAAAAAACATTTATTTGCGTAACCAGGGTAGGAACACTGAGGGTTAGGAAAGAAGTAGTGTAATGGAGGAGTATGTAAAAACCACCTGCCCATACAACTATAGTCCGTTCGGAAATTCGTGCCCACACATTGAACGTTGTAACTTTGTTATTGAAATTTGCTACGTGCCCTACTGATGTCAATGCAGTTATTAATATATTTTTTGCCCTTACAAAACTCATGTCATGTTCGAATTTTCTTCTTTAAGTTATTTAAAAAACTTTTACCGTTGTCTGGGTTAATTTTTATTAGTTCTACAGGAAAGTTACAAGATCCGTTCAAAAATTGCGCACTTAATTTTTGTTGCAGCACAGCACAAGCGATGAAATGTGCTATTCAATATTTCTTTTTGTTTTAATTAGTGTATAGACTACATGTCCGCACGAGTGCGCACCTATTGTACACAGTCGTGAGTAATTATTTCAGCGGCGTATGCTAATTGCAATGAGTTGGCTGCAACGAAACAAAACGACACCAGCGTATAATATATTAATAAACTAAACTGCATAATTATGAAAAGCGCAATGAATCTGAAATGCAAATTTATCACTTTGCAGAAGGTAACTGTTATATTGTACAGGCATTTTCGCAGAGAGGCTAAGATGGGTTGTTTATACCACGACATCCAAGAACCAGGTAGGAGAACACGAAAGGCCCTGGGTGTGGATAGAAGATCTTTTCGACGTTGGATACAACAGGACGGTGATTGTACAGAGGCTGCGGTTAAGCAAGGAAGGAAGAAAAAAATTGATGATTTTGACAAGGATGTCATTAGACGTTTGATTTTGAAGATGTTTAATGCCAATCAACTTGTTACTCTCCGCATACTGAAAAGTCGGCTGCAAGCAGAATGCGATATTAACGTCTCAAAAACAACTCTTTGGCAACTTGTCAGAAGTGTCGGCTTCACTTTTAGAAAAACGTCTGGTGGAAGGAATTTTTTATGTGAAAAACCACACCTGGTTGCAGCTCGAAGCAAATACCTTAGGCAGATTCGTGAGAGAAGGCAAGACGGCTATGATATAGTGTATTTGGACGAATCTTGGGTTAATGCTCATCATACGAACGAGAAAGAATGGCAATCTGTTGACGGAGACCATAGAAGGAAAATTCCAAGCAGCAAAGGTCAACGCATTATATTAGCTCATGCTGGCAGCAGACAGAATGGGCTTGTCCGTGATGCAGAGCTTAGTTTTCAATCAAAGTCTGTAGATGGTAGGGACTACCACAGTGAAATGAATGGGCAAATTTTTCGAGATTGGATAGTGAATACACTCCTCCCGACTCTAGATAGGCCGTCTTGCCTGGTGATGGATAATGCGTCCTATCATAATGTTCTAGCGCAGGAGGATAAAGCTCCCACTTCGGCAAGCACGGAAGACGAAATCAGGAGGTGGCTTGTGAATGAAAATATCTTCGCTGACAACAGCTATTTAAAACCAGAGTTGTTGCAGCTTGTGAGACAGAGGAATAAGACAAAAGTGTATCTGATTGATAAAATCATCCAAGAGCAGGGTCATGTTTCTCTTCGACTCCCACCTTACCATTCTCACCTTAACCAAATAGAGCTGGTTTGGGCTAGAGTTAAAGGGCAAGTGGCCGCCCAGAACACCACTTTAAAAATGTGCGATGTTAAAGACATGACTTGTGAGGCCCTTTCCCGAATAGACACAGAGTACTGGGCTAAATGTGAAGAACACGTGCTCCAGAAAAAAGAAGATTACTGGCAGCGAGATGGCTTGCAGTTTATCCAACCTATAACTGTTGTGAACTTATTGGAGTCGTCCGATTCGGAATGAGGCACGTCGATCGCATTCTTTCGTTTATGATAAACTAATTTCATATGCCAATCTATAATAACACATAAACAGTTACGATTCATCATAGCTTCCTGATGATTTACTGCTATCATGGTTCATTATCAGATCATCATTCCTCGTATCAAAATCACGTGAACAACCAATCACACATTTAGGATACGCCTTTGAACCGTCTTGTCGCACAAATGTTGTGATTTACTGTAAGAATTAATGTTACGGGCAGATTTAGGCAAATGTTCCAAGAAGATCAAAGAAATCGCCGTTTTGCAAATTTCGAGACAGCTGTGGATGTAATGATCGCAAAATCTTAACTGCGTGGAAAATCTAAATTCATGTCCATACAACAAACAGTTTTGGAGAAAATTGACGCTTTCTGTGGGCACGAATTTCCGAACGGACTATAACACTATGCACATCTAGACAAGTATTGTCCAATGTCCACGATTGAATTCAGCACTAAACCTTCCACTGTACCTAGCGCTACATTCATAAAACGTGACATTCAGATTAAAAACAAAAACCATATGAGAATGTAATAGTCCTAATTATTGTGTAATCTAAGGCGTAGCCATTATCTATCGATCCGTCAGCCGTCACGTGATAGGGCAGACTCTGAAATATGCCATTTGAAAAGGGTAATTACAGTGATACTTGATCTTCATTTCTCAGGATTAACAGAAAAGATTTCTCAGCTAAGAAAATACACACACACACGCACGCACGCTCGCACACACACACAAACACACACACACAACACACACACAAGGGTTGGCCTACAAGTGAAAAGAAGAAATATTGAATGCTCAGTTCCAAAGTTGCAGTTATGCTAGTCATACAGATAATTCCCAATCCTGCAGACTAACTTGCAAGGTCAAAGCTTCCTGCCGGCTGATTTTTTATTTTTTTTTATTTTTATATTCGATTCTCCGCTCAACCTGATCCGAGGTGGGCCTTTTCGGTTATAATTAAGGTATATAGCACGAATTTTCTATCCAATTCTGAATGCCAATTTTGAATGCTTGACTGTTATCTCAGTCGTTTATTTTGTTAGTAATGCTGTCTGTCCTGAATAGGGTCGCTAGCTGCCTGTCTAAAGTCCGTCACCTCCAAACGATTATTCCTAGTATTGTTGCTTATGCAATCAATTATTATTGTTGTTGTTTGTTTTGTTTGTTGGTTGGTTTATTTGTCTGCAAGTGTGTTGTTTTTATTTCGACATCTGTTATCACTAGTTTGCTGGAAGCCCTGAAAATGGTTAGTCCTTAAAAGGACAACTAGCTGAAATGTAGATCTTTATGTGCTCATGGTTTTATTCAGTTTGTGTGTTTACCTCTCGTGTCTACCAGTTGTGTCGTCTTCCTTAGCTCCAACTGATTTTGGACTGTCGATGATGACTGGAAGTAGGGTCCCTAAAATCTCACTGATTAATTTGTCAATGGGTTGTTCCTTGTTTGGTTTTGTTTGTGTTTGTTATGCCAGTAGTGATCTGTCTTTCTAGTTCTAAAGCGTTATTTACTACTTACTGTTAAAGTTAAGAATGTATTAATTTGTAATCATTTTTAGAAATGTCTTATTACAGTGCAGAAATGTCAAAAGGCAAGGATGCCTGTGTGTTTATCCTGATGAAATAAAGATTTCGTTCGTTTGTTCTATTCGTTTTCCTCTTTAAGTTCCGATAACTTTGCGATGTTTTCTTGTATTTTTCATTGTATTATTGCAGGTTGACACTTTACTTCAGGCATTTATATATGCCATAAAAATGTTGATATTACGTTAAATATCATGCTGAAGAGAGCTGGGATGTTGGAATAAGCTTTTCAACTGGTACTGCATGTTCGTCATGCTAAAGAAATGAAGACATCGTACAGTCAGGAAAATTGATATATTCAAAGTTAATTTCACTATAGTATGTGTTTCAAAGATGTTACCGCGTCAAAAACATTGCAAAAGTCTTAACATTTTTGGTAGGATACATAATTCTTCACTAACTGACACAACAGCAATTTAAAAAATGGTGGTTTATAGATGAAGAATCAAATATACATTATTGGCCTGTTACATATTTATGTGCTGTGCTGTTAAGATACATTCATATTCCTGTGACGAGAGTACTGAGATTCTGTCTTTCAAATGGCCCATGTCTTTTTCTCCTTGCATTTAGTTCACTATTTTTAGGAGGGATTACAGGAAATCCTTCTCCATGTTTCTTCTCCTTCTATTATTTACGTTTTTTCAAGATGAGATCACGAGGGAGTTTGATCTCATCTGCTTTATGGTTCTTCTTTATGTGTTTAGAATGGGGGTGTAGGGAATTAGACAGTATTTTTCTAGAAGAAAGATTATAGAGGCTAGATCAGGATTTGCACCAGTGTCCTTTTTTTAAAGATATTGCGTGGCCATATACGCATTTTTCGGGAGTTAAATTATTTGCGGCCATTTTTGCTTCATTTCCGCAGTATAGGGCTAGGACCAATTCCCGGTTCTTTGTCTAGCAGAAACTGGTTGCATCAGAAAGATCTAAGGTTCTGATTGGCTGGGAGATAACTGCAGTTGAAATGCAGAGCTCCGATTGGCTTTAGAACCACGCCGCGCATATGACGTCATGAAGTCGGCGCGTGGGGGTCTTGATTATAAAAGGCCTATATTTCATAGCTTCTTTCTCTTTTAATGAAAAAAATTGCCAAAGCCGGGTTGCCAGAGTCAAGTCGATTGCCCTTCAGTTGGACATTCGAGATTTGGTAAGCATGAATTTTTGCGTGAGGACTTTATTTAATTTTTCTAGTCCTAGCCGATCATTTAAGTCTCTGTGGGAAGTTTTAGTTTAATTTAATTCTTAACTCCAGAGCCATCAATTCGATCTGAGTGATAGACATGAGAAACTAGGTCCATTTAATTCCTTATTTCAGGAATAGCGGTATTTAAGATGATTTGAAAGTTGCGAGGTTTCGGCCATGCTTGGATCTATTTCAAAAACAGGTCTGCAGAGAAACCCGCATCTGCGAATTTTATTTATTTACAGAATAGTCGGGAGCGTGTATGTGTATTTTCATTTGTGATTTTAGTGAGAGTATTGATGCTCGCTATTTATATAGTTACGCATATAACTGTGGACGGAAGTGATAGAGGTATTAATTGGAGCACGTGTGTGCTATCAGTAATGAATGTATGCAGGAGCGCGTGGTTGAAAAACTGCGGCACCACGTGGCTGAACTATGGGGTTTTCAATTTGATAATCGGGGGTTATGAATAACTTTTGACGGCAGGTAGATGCTAGCGTAAACAGGATTATATGTTATTGATTGTGCATTATTGTTCTGTGAATTCAGAAGATGGGAGAAGTAATTTTAAAGGGAATTATTTTGTATTACATTTTGAATGTGATTACTATTATTGACGGGAATTTTAGGAATTCCTAGAGAAGGCTAGTTTTAGTTGTGTTAAACATTACGGCATTAGTGTCAGCGCAAGAAGTAGGCCACAGTACGTCTGCCCAGACGGGCCAGTGAAAATATTGTTGTTGCTCGGAGTTAGTCAGGCAGAACAAGCGATCTGGGTTAGCCAATGTTTACTTTGTAGGCTCAGGTAGAGAGGGGAGTTACGTGGTGAAGAGTAAGGAAGTTAATTGTTATTTGAAATGTATTATTATGGTTTGTTTAGCTGTTGGTTTGTTTTGTCTAAAACAGCAGGTACCGGCTTTGTGGGAATGAGAGCGGAATTTTGAGACCACAAAATTTCTCCCACGGCAAAGTTGGGGCATTCGCAGAACCGCAAGGGTTTTACGTTAGTTGCCAGTAGTGGAAGGAGAGGAAGAAAATACGTTTTCCCAGCCAGGGGAAGACATTTTCCAGCGAATAGGATTTTTGTGGATAAATCCTGAGCTCTGACGCTCGTTACACACGCAGATTTGGCAGGCTGCCAGCGTTGTGGTAATTTTGTGTTCGTTTCTTCACGGCCATAATAAAGCCGACGGCCCAGTTATAGGTACTCGGGCAGGTAATTTCAGAGTGGTAGAAGTCCGCTACAGTTCCAGTCCAGAATCCAGTGGGGTTCTGTTAAACCTCAGTCATCAAGTCCAGAGTTAGTGGAGAGAGAGAGGGTAAACATTCTCTCTACTGAAGTCAGCACAGATAGGCAGAACTGTTGGTTTTGGTGAATCATAGCAGAGGACAGCTGCTGAAGTTTAGAGGTGCAGTTAGTTTAGTTCAGGAGATTCCAGGATAGGCTGTGTAGAACCGAAGTCTGTGCAGAGATTGTGTAGTCACTTCGCCGTCGTTCCAGCTATCAGTGGAGTTAGAGTTAGAATTTAGAACAGCTAGTTTGGAGTGTAGGCGACATCAAGTGCAGTGTAGTTCATTTCAGTTAACCTTACCTTCTTTCTCCATACAGGTTGCAATTGTGGGAGAAGGGTTGGGGTTGATGCATTTTTAACTGTGCTTGATTTTGTTTCAGGTGTGCATCCTCGCATTTCTTGTATTTGACAGGCGTATGTTTGTTTATAGGTGTATAATAAACTTGTATAAATTGTAGCTGGCATCAGTCATTTCCTTTAGTACAGTAGCTATATGTTGTCTGTACCTTGGTGTTTGTGAATCTTAATTGAACCTTATCCCCATAGGGTAGTTAGAGGTGGTTCGAGGCCATAGCAATTTAAACGTCCGAAGTGGCGAGGAAAGAATCAACCTCGGTTCTCAACCTCGGAGCCAATGGTCTCAACTTTCACATTTTTGCACTATATTTCTATCTGAATCTATCATTTCAGTCTTTCTTCTTACTATTGTCTTGTCACTATATGTAGACAGTCTCTAGTCCTAAATCCATTTCGTGACAAAGTGGGTGCTATCGTCCGGTGAATCATCTTTGTTACGTTCAATTCTGTGATCTTGACAAAGTGGGTGGCGTCGTCCTTGGGATCATCTTTGTTGGGATCAATTCTAGATTCATAGATTGTCTCTGAAGAAAGTTCTGGAAATAGATTTCTTATAAATCCCCTAGACGTGAGCTATATTAAGACTGATCCAGCTATAAGTTTTTTCCACAGGTTCCAGTTAGTATAGATGATAGTGGTTGTAAGGTTGTTTATGACTTAGAAGTAATTGATGGCTAATCTAATTTTTTTCTTGACAGGAAAGTAAATTCGGGTTTTGGGTAGCTGGATAACTTGAATTTTTTTCAGGTAGTTATTAGTCAGACTTGGTGTTAGTCTGAGTTCGGGTTTTTGCGACAGCATTTTTCCTAGTAGGTAACGGGAAGTTATGGGGCCTTCACGTCTCTATATTTGTGAGCTTACGGCAGAATTTGCAGGTAACATGGCTGATCTCGATAAAGTACATAAGATTGCACTTGAGGTAGCTAAGTTCATGGAGTACGGTGATAGCGAAATTCCACCCCTTCTGGAATATGCAGAAAGCCTGCAGAGGCAATATGAGGTAGACAACTTATTTGGCAATCGTCTAGCGTTGGCATGGACCTGTGCAAAAGCTGGGGACAGCGAAGCATTCATCCGAGAGTTCATAGAACAAGGAATAGAAATGGTCCAGAAATCGGAAAGAAGAAAACAAGAACGGGAAATAGAAAGACAACAATGGGAAAAGGAGCGACTAGAAAGGGACAACCCCTCTGAAAATCTTGTGCCAGTAAAGGATAACTTGTCGGCTCAAACTGCACCCCAACTCCAGGAAAAGGACTTTCCGTTGGAAATGGACCCGAAGCCCAAACAAGGAAAGGATTCAGCTAAGGAAAGCAGCCCTTACAACGCTGGGAAGATTACGAAGCGATCCCAGGCGTGGAAACTGCATAACAGGGGGAATAATGCAAGCAAGCATTATAATTCGGATGGCTACCGATCCTCCCATGCTCGTGAGAGAGCACAACATACTCGACACGGAAAGTCGAGGCCAGGGTTCGAATCCCTAATAAGGCATGTTTCGCCAGCTCCCCAGTGGGACAGCGAAAAACGACAGGCAGAGGCGCATTCGCCTGACATCCCTGTGCAGCCTAATGGCAAAACAGTGGTGATTGTGGAAGTACATTCTTTGTCGTCGGGAATTAGGCCCCCGATGGTATTAGCTCCTTCAGGAGAGGGACATACTGACAAGAACTGTATTCAAGGAACATTGGAACCAGTCACTGAGAGCTTTATCTCAGATTCTCCGCGATCTAACGGGATCTTAAACCGTCAAGTGTCACTGCAGGACACATTCCAACTGACGCCAGTAACTCTCACAGGTGAGGGCAAGGTTGAAGGTAGAACCAGGGTGTTAGACGGAGAGCTCCCGTGGTCTACAGTTTCATCTCACCAACTTTTCAGGCCAGAAAAGAGTGAGAAAAGCGACCTTACGCATTTGCAAGGAGCTATTTTGGAGAGCTCTGTCCCGCTTCAGATTGGTAGGGGAAGAGCGAGTCCAGAACCACTGCCAGGGGCAGATCTTACCTACCTTTCTTCAAAGGTAGAAGCTATTGAGGTCGATCGTGATCCAATAGACACCCAGCAAAAGATCGGAAACTCGACACCAGAGGAACCCGAAATGGGGCATCTTCATTTTAAGGTACCAGCGGTTTCAAACCCGCTGATGAGCAGCAAGGTAGTCGCCATCGCCAGGCCTCTACATAGCAATTCGGTCATGTCAGTTGACCAAGCCAGCATTGCGCCGGACAAGGCAAGGGAAGTTCCAGACCCGCCATTGGAGGGCACAGGTCTGAAGAGAGATCAACTCTCCCACCAGAGCATGGGAGTAGTTATGGAGAGGAAGAAGAAGAAACAGGTGCGCGTTTCTTTGGCCAACAAACTTTTCCAATTTTGGAACAGTGATTCTCGCTCGAGGGACATTACAGTCGGCCGCAGGTATCTCAGGTCAACCAGGTACAGGCCATACAAACGTAAACACCCAGCGGATAGCCTTTATCGGACAGCACATAACCCGCTAATTACCTGTACAGTGGTCAGGGAGTTGTGCGGGAGCTGTACTCCACCAAGGCCAAGGACACTTATCAGGAAGAAACCCTGGAGGAGAAAATAAGGAAAGCAGCCCGCCCCATCACAAAAAAAGACACGAGATCTTTTATCTCCTTGTGCGCCTATTATCAAAAATTCATTCCGAATTTTAATAGCTTAACAGGGCCGTTGACCGACCTCACTCGGAAAGGTCAGCCGGAAAAAATTCGTTGGACAGCAGAAAATGTGAAGGAGCATACACCACTCTTAAGGAGCTGCTGACCAGTTCGCCAATACTTCGGCTCCCGGATCTAACAAAACCCTTTGTGTTAAGAGTGGATGCAAGCGCCATAGGAATTGGATCCACTCTTTTACAGGCCGACGAAGCACAACAAGGGCTGTTGTTCCCAGTCTCCTATGCCAGTAGGAAACTTAATGCGGCTGAAAGAAACTACTCAACAATAGAACGAGAGTGCCTTGCATTAGTTTCCGGAATTCGCAAACACCACGAATACCTATACGGGGTCACATTCATAGTACAAAGTGACCACGCTCCTTTGGCATTTTTGGGAGCCAACAAGCACAATAACGCTAAAATAATGAGATGGGCTTTATTGTTGGGCATGTACTCGTTTTCGGTACAATATATCCCGGGAAAAGATAATGTGGGAGCGGATTTCTTAAGCCGGCACTTAGCTCCGGAAGAGAACACGGAAAAGGAGGAAGTGCTCATAGACAGCTGGGTAGACAGGAATAAGGGCCAATGTGAAACACAGAGATTTCAGTAAGGAGATCGTTGCTCAATCTTTGAAAGGGGGGAGTGATGTGACGAGAGTACTGAGATTCTGTCTTTCAAATGGCCCATGTCTTTTTCTCCTTGCATTTAGTTCACTATTTTTAGGAGGGATTACAGGAAATCCTTCTCCATGTTTCTTCTCCTTCTATTATTTACGTTTTTTTTCAAGATGAGATCACGAGGGAGTTTGATCTCATCTGCTTTATGGTTCTTCTTTATGTGTTTAGAATGGGGGTGTAGGGAATTAGACAGTATTTTTCTAGAAGAAAGATTATAGAGGCTAGATCAGGATTTGCACCAGTGTCCTTTTTTTAAAGATATTGCGTGGCCATATACGCATTTTTCGGGAGTTAAATTATTTGCGGCCATTTTTGCTTCATTTCCGCAGTATAGGGCTAGGATCAATTCCCGGTTCTTTGTCTAGCAGAAACTGGTTGCATCAGAAAGATCTAAGGTTCTGATTGGCTGGGAGATAACTGCAGTTGAAATGCAGAGCTCCGATTGGCTTTAGAACCACGCCGCGCATATGACGTCATGAAGTCGGCGCGTGGGGGTCTTGATTATAAAAGGCCTATATTTCATAGCTTCTTTCTCTTTTAATGAAAAAATTGCCAAAGCCGGGTTGCCAGAGTCAAGTCGATTGCCCTTCAGTTGGACATTCGAGATTTGGTAAGCATGAATTTTTGCGTGAGGACTTTATTTAATTTTTCTAGTCCTAGCCGATCATTTAAGTCTCTGTGGGAAGTTTTAGTTTAATTTAATTCTTAACTCCAGAGCCATCAATTCGATCTGAGTGATAGACATGAGAAACTAGGTCCATTTAATTCCTTATTTCAGGAATAGCGGTATTTAAGATGATTTGAAAGTTGCGAGGTTTCGGCCATGCTTGGATCTATTTCAAAAACAGGTCTGCAGAGAAACCCGCATCTGCGAATTTTATTTATTTACAGAATAGTCGGGAGCGTGTATGTGTATTTTCATTTGTGATTTTAGTGAGAGTATTGATGCTCGCTATTTATATAGTTACGCATATAACTGTGGACGGAAGTGATAGAGGTATTAATTGGAGCACGTGTGTGCTATCAGTAATGAATGTATGCAGGAGCGCGTGGTTGAAAAACTGCGGCACCACGTGGCTGAACTATGGGGTTTTCAATTTGATAATCGGGGGTTATGAATAACTTTTGACGGCAGGTAGATGCTAGCGTAAACAGGATTATATGTTATTGATTGTGCATTATTGTTCTGTGAATTCAGAAGATGGGAGAAGTAATTTTAAAGGGAATTATTTTGTATTACATTTTGAATGTGATTACTATTATTGACGGGAATTTTAGGAATTCCTAGAGAAGGCTAGTGTTCCTTTTTTTAGTTTGTGTTAAACATTACGGCATTAGTGTCAGCGTAAGAAGTAGGCCACAGTACGTCTGCCCAGACGGGCCAGTGAAAATATTGTTGTTGCTCGGAGTTAGTCAGGCAGAACAAGCGATCTGGGTTAGCCAATGTTTACTTTGTAGGCTCAGGTAGAGAGGGGAGTTACGTGGTGAAGAGTAAGGAAGTTAATTGTTATTTGAAATGTATTATTATGGTTTGTTTAGCTGTTGGTTTTGTTTTGTCTAAAACAGCAGGTACCGGCTTTGTGGGAATGAGAGCGGAATTTTGAGACCACAAAATTTCTCCCACGGCAAAGTTGGGGCATTCGCAGAACCGCAAGGGTTTTACGTTAGTTGCCAGTAGTGGAAGGAGAGGAAGAAAATACGTTTTCCCAGCCAGGGGAAGACATTTTCCAGCGAATAGGATTTTTGTGGATAAATCCTGAGCTCTGACGCTCGTTACACACGCAGATTTGGCAGGCTGCCAGCGTTGTGGTAATTTTTGTGTTCGTTTCTTCACGGCCATAATAAAGCCGACGGCCCAGTTATAGGTACTCGGGCAGGTAATTTCAGAGTGGTAGAAGTCCGCTACAGTTCCAGTCCAGAATCCAGTGGGGTTCTGTTAAACCTCAGTCATCAATTCCAGAGTTAGTGGAGAGAGAGAGGGTAAACATTCTCTCTACTGAAGTCAGCACAGATAGGCAGAACTGTTAGTTTTGGTGAATCATAGCAGAGGACAGCTGCTGAAGTTTAGAGGTGCAGTTAGTTGTGTTCAGGAGATTCCAGGATAGGCTGTGTAGAACCGAAGTCTGTGCAGAGATTGTGTAGTCACTTCGCCGTCGTTCCAGCTATCAGTGGACTTAGAGTTAGAGTTAGAATTTAGAACAGCTAGTTTGGAGTGTAGGCGACATCAAGTGCAGTGTAGTTCATTTCAGTTAACCTTACCTTCTTTCTCCATACAGGTTGCAATTGTGGGAGAAGGGTTGGGGTTGATGCATTTTTAACTGTGCTTGATTTTGTTTCAGGTGTGCATCCTCGCATTTCTTGTATTTGACATGCATATGTTTGTTTATAGGTGTATAATAAACTTGTATAAATTGTAGCTGGCATCAGTCATTTCCTTTAGTACAGTAGCTATATGTTGTCTGTACCTTGGTGTTTGTGAATCTTAATTGAACCTTATCCCCATAGGGTAGTTAGAGGTGGTTCGAGGCCATAGCAATTTAAACGTCCGAAGTGGCGAGGAAAGAATCAACCTCGGTTCTCAACCTCGGAGCCAATGGTCTCAACTTTCACATTTTTGCACTATATTTCTATCTGAATCTATCATTTCAGTCTTTCTTCTTACTATTGTCTTGTCACTATATGTAGACAGTCTCTAGTCCTAAATCCATTTCGTGACAAAGTGGGTGCTATCGTCCGGTGAATCATCTTTGTTACGTTCAATTCTGTGATCTTGACAAAGTGGGTGGCGTCGTCCTTGGGATCATCTTTGTTGGGATCAATTCTAGATTCATAGATTGTCTCTCTGAAGAAAGTTCTGGAAATAGATTTTCTTATAAATCCCCTAGACGTGAGCTATATTAAGACTGATCCAGCTATAAGTATTTTTTTTTCCACAGGTTCCAGTTAGTTAGATGATAGTTGTTGTAAGGTTGTTGTTTATGACTTAGAAGTAATTGATGGCTAATCTGAATTTTTTTTTTCTTGACAGGAAAGTAAATTCGGGTTTTGGGTAGCTGGATAACTTGAATTTTTTTCAGGTAGTTATTAGTCAGACTTGGTGTTAGTCTGAGTTCGGGTTTTTGCGACAGCATTTTTCCTAGTAGGTAACGGGAAGTTATGGGGCCTTCACGTCTCTATATTTGTGAGCTTACGGCAGAATTTGCAGGTAACATGGCTGATCTCGATAAAGTACATAAGATTGCACTTGAGGTAGCTAAGTTCATGGAGTACGGTGATAGCGAAATTCCACCCCTTCTGGAATATGCAGAAAGCCTGCAGAGGCAATATGAGGTAGACAACTTATTTGGCAATCGTCTAGCGTTGGCATGGACCTGTGCAAAAGCTGGGGACAGCGAAGCATTCATCCGAGAGTTCATAGAACAAGGAATAGAAATGGTCCAGAAATCGGAAAGAAGAAAACAAGAACGGGAAATAGAAAGACAACAATGGGAAAAGGAGCGACTAGAAAGGGACAACCCCTCTGAAAATCTTGTGCCAGTAAAGGATAACTTGTCGGCTCAAACTGCACCCCAACTCCAGGAAAAGGACTTTCCGTTGGAAATGGACCCGAAGCCCAAACAAGGAAAGGATTCAGCTAAGGAAAGCAGCCCTTACAACGCTGGGAAGATTACGAAGCGATCCCAGGCGTGGAAACTGCATAACAGGGGGAATAATGCAAGCAAGCATTATAATTCGGATGGCTACCGATCCTCCCATGCTCGTGAGAGAGCACAACATACTCGACACGGAAAGTCGAGGCCAGGGTTCGAATCCCTAATAAGGCATGTTTCGCCAGCTCCCCAGTGGGACAGCGAAAAACGACAGGCAGAGGCGCATTCGCCTGACATCCCTGTGCAGCCTAATGGCAAAACAGTGGTGATTGTGGAAGTACATTCTTTGTCGTCGGGAATTAGGCCCCCGATGGTATTAGCTCCTTCAGGAGAGGGACATACTGACAAGAACTGTATTCAAGGAACATTGGAACCAGTCACTGAGAGCTTTATCTCAGATTCTCCGCGATCTAACGGGATCTTAAACCGTCAAGTGTCACTGCAGGACACATTCCAACTGACGCCAGTAACTCTCACAGGTGAGGGCAAGGTTGAAGGTAGAACCAGGGTGTTAGACGGAGAGCTCCCGTGGTCTACAGTTTCATCTCACCAACTTTTCAGGCCAGAAAAGAGTGAGAAAAGCGACCTTACGCATTTGCAAGGAGCTATTTTGGAGAGCTCTGTCCCGCTTCAGATTGGTAGGGGAAGAGCGAGTCCAGAACCACTGCCAGGGGCAGATCTTACCTACCTTTCTTCAAAGGTAGAAGCTATTGAGGTCGATCGTGATCCAATAGACACCCAGCAAAAGATCGGAAACTCGACACCAGAGGAACCCGAAATGGGGCATCTTCATTTTAAGGTACCAGCGGTTTCAAACCCGCTGATGAGCAGCAAGGTAGTCGCCATCGCCAGGCCTCTACATAGCAATTCGGTCATGTCAGTTGACCAAGCCAGCATTGCGCCGGACAAGGCAAGGGAAGTTCCAGACCCGCCATTGGAGGGCACAGGTCTGAAGAGAGATCAACTCTCCCACCAGAGCATGGGAGTAGTTATGGAGAGGAAGAAGAAGAAACAGGTGCGCGTTTCTTTGGCCAACAAACTTTTCCAATTTTGGAACAGTGATTCTCGCTCGAGGGACATTACAGTCGGCCGCAGGTATCTCAGGTCAACCAGGTACAGGCCATACAAACGTAAACACCCAGCGGATAGCCTTTATCGGACAGCACATAACCCGCTAATTACCTGTACAGTGGTCAGGGAGTTGTGCGGGAGCTGTACTCCACCAAGGCCAAGGACACTTATCAGGAAGAAACCCTGGAGGAGAAAATAAGGAAAGCAGCCCGCCCCATCACAAAAAAAGACACGAGATCTTTTATCTCCTTGTGCGCCTATTATCAAAAATTCATTCCGAATTTTAATAGCTTAACAGGGCCGTTGACCGACCTCACTCGGAAAGGTCAGCCGGAAAAAATTCGTTGGACAGCAGAATGTGAAGGAGCATACACCACTCTTAAGGAGCTGCTGACCAGTTCGCCAATACTTCGGCTCCCGGATCTAACAAAACCCTTTGTGTTAAGAGTGGATGCAAGCGCCATAGGAATTGGATCCACTCTTTTACAGGCCGACGAAGCACAACAAGGGCTGTTGTTCCCAGTCTCCTATGCCAGTAGGAAACTTAATGCGGCTGAAAGAAACTACTCAACAATAGAACGAGAGTGCCTTGCATTAGTTTCCGGAATTCGCAAACACCACGAATACCTATACGGGGTCACATTCATAGTACAAAGTGACCACGCTCCTTTGGCATTTTTGGAAGCCAACAAGCACAATAACGCTAAAATAATGAGATGGGCTTTATTGTTGGGCATGTACTCGTTTTCGGTACAATATATCCCGGGAAAAGATAATGTGGGAGCGGATTTCTTAAGCCGGCACTTAGCTCCGGAAGAGAACACGGAAAAGGAGGAAGTGCTCATAGACAGCTGGAATAAGGGCCAATGTGAAACACAGAGATTTCAGTAAGGAGATCGTTGCTCAATCTTTGAAAGGGGGGAGTGATGTGACGAGAGTACTGAGATTCTGTCTTTCAAATGGCCCATGTCTTTTTCTCCTTGCATTTAGTTCACTATTTTTAGGAGGGATTACAGGAAATCCTTCTCCATGTTTCTTCTCCTTCTATTATTTACGTTTTTTCAAGATGAGATCACGAGGGAGTTTGATCTCATCTGCTTTATGGTTCTTCTTTATGTGTTTAGAATGGGGGTGTAGGGAATTAGACAGTATTTTTCTAGAAGAAAGATTATAGAGGCTAGATCAGGATTTGCACCAGTGTCCTTTTTTTAAAGATATTGCGTGGCCATATACGCATTTTTCGGGAGTTAAATTATTTGCGGCCATTTTTGCTTCATTTCCGCAGTATAGGGCTAGGATCAATTCCCGGTTCTTTGTCTAGCAGAAACTGGTTGCATCAGAAAGATCTAAGGTTCTGATTGGCTGGGAGATAACTGCAGTTGAAATGCAGAGCTCCGATTGGCTTTAGAACCACGCCGCGCATATGACGTCATGAAGTCGGCGCGTGGGGGTCTTGATTATAAAAGGCCTATATTTCATAGCTTCTTTCTCTTTTAATGAAAAAATTGCCAAAGCCGGGTTGCCAGAGTCAAGTCGATTGCCCTTCAGTTGGACATTCGAGATTTGGTAAGCATGAATTTTTGCGTGAGGACTTTATTTAATTTTTCTAGTCCTAGCCGATCATTTAAGTCTCTGTGGGAAGTTTTAGTTTAATTTAATTCTTAACTCCAGAGCCATCAATTCGATCTGAGTGATAGACATGAGAAACTAGGTCCATTTAATTCCTTATTTCAGGAATAGCGGTATTTAAGATGATTTGAAAGTTGCGAGGTTTCGGCCATGCTTGGATCTATTTCAAAAACAGGTCTGCAGAGAAACCCGCATCTGCGAATTTTATTTATTTACAGAATAGTCGGGAGCGTGTATGTGTATTTTCATTTGTGATTTTAGTGAGAGTATTGATGCTCGCTATTTATATAGTTACGCATATAACTGTGGACGGAAGTGATAGAGGTATTAATTGGAGCACGTGTGTGCTATCAGTAATGAATGTATGCAGGAGCGCGTGGTTGAAAAACTGCGGCACCACGTGGCTGAACTATGGGGTTTTCAATTTGATAATCGGGGGTTATGAATAACTTTTGACGGCAGGTAGATGCTAGCGTAAACAGGATTATATGTTATTGATTGTGCATTATTGTTCTGTGAATTCAGAAGATGGGAGAAGTAATTTTAAAGGGAATTATTTTGTATTACATTTTGAATGTGATTACTATTATTGACGGGAATTTTAGGAATTCCTAGAGAAGGCTAGTTTTAGTTGTGTTAAACATTACGGCATTAGTGTCAGCGTAAGAAGTAGGCCACAGTACGTCTGCCCAGACGGGCCAGTGAAAATATTGTTGTTGCTCGGAGTTAGTCAGGCAGAACAAGCGATCTGGGTTAGCCAATGTTTACTTTGTAGGCTCAGGTAGAGAGGGGAGTTACGTGGTGAAGAGTAAGGAAGTTAATTGTTATTTGAAATGTATTATTATGGTTTGTTTAGCTGTTGTTTTGTTTTGTCTAAAACAGCAGGTACCGGCTTTGTGGGAATGAGAGCGGAATTTTGAGACCACAAAATTTCTCCCACGGCAAAGTTGGGGCATTCGCAGAACCGCAAGGGTTTTACGTTAGTTGCCAGTAGTGGAAGGAGAGGAAGAAAATACGTTTTCCCAGCCAGGGGAAGACATTTTCCAGCGAATAGGATTTTTGTGGATAAATCCTGAGCTCTGACGCTCGTTACACACGCAGATTTGGCAGGCTGCCAGCGTTGTGGTAATTTTGTGTTCGTTTCTTCACGGCCATAATAAAGCCGACGGCCCAGTTATAGGTACTCGGGCAGGTAATTTCAGAGTGGTAGAAGTCCGCTACAGTTCCAGTCCAGAATCCAGTGGGGTTCTGTTAAACCTCAGTCATCAAGTCAAGAGTTAGTGGAGAGAGAGAGGGTAAACATTCTCTCTACTGAAGTCAGCACAGATAGGCAGAACTGTTAGTTTTGGTGAATCATAGCAGAGGACAGCTGCTGAAGTTTAGAGGTGCAGTTAGTTGGGTTCAGGAGATTCCAGGATAGGCTGTGTAGAACCGAAGTCTGTGCAGAGATTGTGTAGTCACTTCGCCGTCGTTCCAGCTATCAGTGGAGTTAGAGTTAGAATTTAGAACAGCTAGTTTGGAGTGTAGGCGACATCAAGTGCAGTGTAGTTCATTTCAGTTAACCTTACCTTCTTTCTCCATACAGGTTGCAATTGTGGGAGAAGGGTTGGGGTTGATGCATTTTTAACTGTGCTTGATTTTGTTTCAGGTGTGCATCCTCGCATTTCTTGTATTTGACAGGCATATGTTTGTTTATAGGTGTATAATAAACTTGTATAAATTGTAGCTGGCATCAGTCATTTCCTTTAGTACAGTAGCTATATGTTGTCTGTACCTTGGTGTTTGTGAATCTTAATTGAACCTTATCCCCATAGGGTAGTTAGAGGTGGTTCGAGGCCATAGCAATTTAAACGTCCGAAGTGGCGAGGAAAGAATCAACCTCGGTTCTCAACCTCGGAGCCAATGGTCTCAACTTTCACATTTTTGCACTATATTTCTATCTGAATCTATCATTTCAGTCTTTCTTCTTACTATTGTCTTGTCACTATATGTAGACAGTCTCTAGTCCTAAATCCTTTTCGTGACAATTCCTTAGGAACATAAAGTCAAAAATATAGAAGCAGATATAAGCACACGTGGAAACCTTTGGTAACAAATGATAAAGGTAGGTTCATAATAGATATTGAGGATTTTTCGTGGACTAGAATTCTATTACCACTTTTTGTTTTCCCTATAGTAACCAATCTCCTTTTGTATTCGCATTTTGATATCTCTCTCAGCTTCTCCAGCTTCGTACTCATCATCATTTTCTTTTCGCTCCCTATGGAGCATTAAACCGTTACTGCAGCTGGTGTACTTGCAGGAAACCGGCATGTCACAAGATGGATTTTGGGGCGACCTCTTTCCGATCTCTCTTTCACTACGGCAGTAATCAATTACAGTTTTGTACTGATTTTCTTGCGAGTTTTCCGAGTCGCACCTTTTTCTTTCTCTGTCCACTGTAGCAGATATTTTGTATTTTCCTTCTTACACTCCTCTCACTGATAGGTCACCACGTCTCTTTGTTATCCGTCCCTTCCCTAAAGCTTTTCAAGGAGCGGCAGAGATAATATTAACGACAGGCTTGTTGGTGATTCTCGCGTACCCAACCTTGGCCGCTGCCGATAAACATTAACAATCTCCAGCGTATTTGTCTAATTGCTGATAAGGCCAGGGTACGCGACAGATAACAGATTACTTGTCTGGGTGACACATTTTGGACAGAAAAGGATGACCTAATCACTTCCTGTCCGACTTGCTATGACAAGATTACTTTCGATAAAGTAATAATTTGTTACATCTTACACACGTTGTCGTATGAGTTTACCGATATGTTTGTGAGTTGGTACACAAGGGATCGGATATTTTCATGCCGTATTTGGGAGAGGTGACCTCTGATTTACTTTCAAAAGATTTCCATGTCAGGAATATTTTGATACCCCCCCCCCCCCCCCCCCAAACCAGCATGTTTGAAATGATTAGAGCTTTTACGTAGCTTCATAACAAACAGATGCGGGGGAGGACAGTGAATATAACCTGACACGGGTCAGTGTTAAGACACTGTGAAGATCGCTTGCCAAGACGACACAACCAGACCTTGCCAGAGTGTAGCCTAGAATTCAGAATTCCATTTTATCAGACCGAACTTCTTATTGGAGTATTTATCAGGACTTACAAAACAGCCCAGGAAATCTCTATCATTTTAAATAAGGAAAACCGGAATATCTGAGGAAACTGGGCACACGGAGTCAGATAGGGAATTAAAGTTAAAATTAACGACCCCAAGTACACGTGTAAAAAGGCATTGGCTAGTGCCTTAACTTCATTCATCTGAGCAAAATGTCTGTGAGCCAGTATTGGCGTAAGTTGTTAATTTGCATTCTATACTTTCATTACTAACATGTGAACTAATGTGTATATATTACCATGTGAATATAAATATGTGAAAATCGATAGTGGATGTCCCAGTCATTTGAGGCTGGTATGATTCCAGCGCATGAAATGATGATTTCATGAATCACCACTGCACGGGCTGGCGACTGCTTTATTGTTAGTTTCTTAAGGAGAACTAAACGCATCAGTAGTCCCAAGTTCCATATGGAGCATGGAGGGAAAGATGAAAGAAATGATGTACATTTTAATTATAATACTTACAGTTTCAAACCAGTGTAAATGTCGATGCTAACATATTCACTTTAAAATTAATGGAAGTTTCAAACTTTTCAAATCAGTGTAAACATAAATGAAAATATATTCAATTTATATTGTGAACACTTTTCAATCAGTGGAAATGTAAATGGAAACATATTCTCTCTGTACTATTAACCTTTTCATTTAAATGTAAAATAATGATAAAGCTATTCAATTTAAATGTAAAGAAAGTTTTCTCTGGAGGGACTAAAGTTAATTCTCATCGAGGGTAAATTCTAAGTAAATGGTATGGTAGAATAGGAGAAAGGGGACACATAGGTATGTGTCGGGAAACACAATACTCAGGAGAGCGTTTCGTTCCTTTTCTTTTATCATAGTTGTTGGTGGTGGTACCAGTTAAAGGGTACTATCTCTGGAACAAGAAGGGAACAGAGACCTGAGCTTTAAGACGAGGGACCAACTTTGTAGAAACTCCCTGACACTCTTGGGAACGAGCTGCACCCTACATCCTTGACCAGCGACGAGCGTTACTAGTGATCAGTCCATAAAAAACCAACCCAGCGGGAGCAGAAACAACCACTGGCAGCTAAGTGCAATATATAAGCTGCCAAAGTTAATTTTTTTCATAGAACCTACTATCAATCAATGATGAACCTTTTTCTTTTAAACTATTCAATTATTTTCAAACTGTTAAAACTTAAGTGATTATTAAATTTTGTTATTTGTAATGTTACAAATTTAACTTCGATTTAATCATTTTAAGTGTACTGCATGTTTGTCTCAGTCAATTTACTAAACACACTCTAAACAGAGCTGTACCAGAATAATAAGAGCTCCACTGAGTAAATCAGAGATGGGGCTTGAACGAGCTAAGATTAATCATTGCTTAATTCTTCACAAAAGTTGTCGGTAGATTCTAGAATTAACGTGCTCAGCCAATGCAGCATTGTTTTCGCTTATCTGAATATCTTGTGAACAACTCCATTGCGATAGAAGCGTCATTACCCTTCTATTTACAAAACTGTCAAAAGTAATCTTCCGCGAAGGTAGACACCTTTGAAGGCCCATATTAGATACTCTTTAATTTTGGCCACTATCGGACCACTACTGCAAAGCAGGGGAGGCAATACCGTCACACCGCACCAAGCACTCATGTGATCTTGTAGCAGTGGTTTATGTAGCGATTTGTTTTACAGGATGTTGTTGCCAACATCATGTACAACCTCATGTACAACCTCATGTACAACCTCATAAAAGTCGGATTTTACGACATGCCACATAGAGCAGACGTCCTTTTATTTCTGTGTCTCATCAAAAATCCGTGGAAAGTACACGGGGCAACTCTGTATTTCTACCAAGAGATGTGTATGAGTTCACATTTTGCAGAATGGCTTTGCCAAGAAGAAACTGACTATCATTAGCTGTGTTTATTCTCTTAACCTTTGTCTTGGGTCTGTGTATTCTCCGACCAAACTGTTGCCATCTCATCACATATTCTTTTTTTTTGTCTTGTATCTAATCTCGGTTATGAGATAAAAGGTCTAGGACATTTTTGTCAGACTTCACTGAATTCCATTTCCATTGGCTGAGGTAGTTTTCATAATCCACTGTAAAGCCAATAAGAACAGAAGCGATGACAAGCGGCATCCCTTTCGCACGTCAGTTCTTATCTCAAAGCATTCTTCAAGTTGTACTTCATGAAACATCCTGCATTTCATGCCGTCATATACGTTTTGTATTAGGTTAACAAACCTCAAGTGAACTTCATAATACCTTGTATCTCGTCAGTTCCTAAAGTTCACAGTATCTCGTCAGTTTCTAAAGTAATAGTGTTCAAACATTCCAGGCACGCAATCCGGTGATTTTCCTAGATGAACAAAGGCGAGTCTAAGGTCCGGACATCTTTCTTCAGTCTATTACTTTGAGAAAATAGTTTCTACTTCCACGGCACGTACGTTTTTCTGTTAAATTTGTGTCAGGTCTGGTTGTTCAGGTCGCTTTAGAAAGTTGCGTGTGTACCGTAAAGTTTCTTTTTATAACTTTATAAAAAGACACACATATTTCAAACCGACAATTGCTTCAGAACGCAGACAAGCTACAAGTGCGTTTTGCTCAATCTCTTACCAGGTTTCATTTCGGGGAAGTTCAGTTCTCTGTAAAGATAAAGTCTCGTGAAACTTCCACTGCAGCCATTAGATTTAACCCCCCCCCCCCCCCCCCCCCCACCCTCCCCCCCCCCCCCCCCCCTTTCCACTCTCCCCAAACCCCCCAAGTGTCTAGAATGTAAACGGGCATTGAAGGATGAGTGTTTGAGAATCTGTCCGTCGAAGATTCGAGACGATCCATCGACAGAGATATATCGTTCATTCTTGACGTGGAAAGGTCTCAAAGAAATTACATTCCTCTGCCAATGTTCATAATTTCAGGCCCTCGCACTCACAAATTACACCCGTCCGCATTTTCAAGATTTTCCTAACACTCCTGGCCCTGCACTTCTTCTGTCTGATATTCGACCCTCGGCTGCACGCTAATGACATACTATGACCTGATTCCGTCAGATATTGCCAGAAATTGATGCATCGACAGGCTAACGACAGCAACATATAATTCGTGATGTTTATCCCATGCAGAAATTGTGGACGCTGGTTAAACATGGTTTTGTTTTTTTTTTTTTTTTGTTTTTTTTTAATAACCTTACAAGAAGAAAAGATTTTTGGGGGTGAAAATCTTTAGGAAAAAAATGATCTCCTTTGTATCCTTTAAATCAGGCGTCCAGATGCAGCAGCAAGCACATACCGAAAGATAAGCAGACGGCAAGTGACACATTTTGAGATCAGAGGGAGGAAGGATGTAGAGTGTCACCAATGTGGAACTGATGTCAGGAATCAGACAATTGTCAGTGAAACAAAAGATGAGAACAAGATGCTGGTAATGGATTGGACACACAATGAGGAAAGCTTCTGATAGCATTGTCGTGAGAAATTCTAATCCACATATATAAATTAAAACGTAAATGTAAAGCCTAACAAATAACTTCAATAAAAGGAAAGAAGAATGGTAAAGAACAGTGCTGTCACAATGACTGTACTCGAAATCCCCCTTGTTTTCTACTTCGTCTGCAAATTGTAACGTTTCACGTTGATAGTAAAAGCCAACTGCTTCAATACCCGCTTTCTACGATAAAACGTGTACTGCCTTTCTAAGAAAAACCTTGAGATACGCAAGTTGACCTAGATTTAAAATTCCATTCATGTCATTTTATACACTACGTTACCTAAAAACGAAAGACAGATGGACTAAAGATAGAAAGAAGGGAGGGCTGAAAGCAGGGACGCATGCAACACTAAACACGCGTCTCGCTATACAATTACTACCATCACGCGTGTAAGGCCACATGCACTAGCTTTTTTCAAATCGACAGTGATAAAAAACACTACCCATACCAGAGTTAGGTTTTAAAATCCTGAAAACCCTTATTAGGAAACATGATATTATACTGGTTTACGTTTGAAAACATGACAGTACCCAGACACCATAAAGTTTGGAAGTGAGGAGGTGGTAACAGCACGACTATCCTAGAAGAAAATGCATATTGGCTCCATTAAATATATATATATTTGGGTTCCTTAGGACTTGCTGACAAATAATATGTTGAGTGTTACGCAAATAGTCTAGGAATTACCAAATTATAGCCAAAAGAAATAGTGAGGGATGTCAGACAACACCTAAATCAGAATCGCTCAGTGGCAGATTTTCACCCCACCATTGTACGGGAAATGGGTCTCCATGTTAAATCCGATTTGATTGGAGCGCAATAAATGTAAGGCTAAACACGATTAGTCGGGCTATAAATACTATCTTTAGTTGTCAGGGGAAACGGGAGTAGGAGTACTTTTTTTCAAACGATTGGGTAAACATGGCACGATTGGTTAGACCCGCGAATATAGTCAATCAGAGGCGTCAGGTCACCACCACATTTGCAAATAAACTTACTACAGAACCAGTGCGTTGAGCGCCAGTGCATATTTTTCTAAATAAAAGCCTGGGACATCGGCAGATCGAAATTGTGCTATATTCAGTGCCAGTCAACGTAATTCTGTAATATTTCCATGAATTGTGGGACTGTGGTCCTAAAGTTATTGAGCAGCACCTGGTCAGAGCTTTGCTGAATCCAGAGGCGGACAGCATACTCCTTGGTCCATATAGCAAACAGTGAGGTGTCTCCAGAACACAGGGGAGCAATCGAGCAGAGGAGTCTTTTCCTGCCGCCATCACGAAAGATAAGCCTATGTGGCCAGCGGAGCTCAACATTATGTAACCCCATCTTAAACTGACATTGTATAAAAATAAGAGGGGAAATTAATTGTTTTAATGAACGGAACTGAGAACATCTCCAATACTAGTTCCAACAGAAACAAACACTTGAAGTCATGATGACAAATAACAACATAGCTTGAAAAAACAAAACCAGTATTACCTCATATTACTACTACACAACTGACACGCATAGGATACGATTAATAAAATATGTCACTACAAGATTCATATTGATAAATTCTGTACATATAACTTGTAATTAAAATTGATTGTGATTCCTGGTTCACTTTGTATTTGAATCAGGACACATATATATTAGTGACAGTAATTAATACATATTTATATTTGAAAATTTACCAGTGCCTCATTTAAGAATAGTCTTATAGAGTGTTAAATGTGTGTGAGTGTCACAGTGTTGTCACGTGTGGTGGAATAAATTAAATTGTTTATCTGTCTATTGTTGTTGTGACTTACACTTCATCATATACATACCCTAGACATTCAACGTAGTCATCACAATATTCCAGAATAATTCTGACTGAGGTATCAATATGTGGTAGCAAGTAAGGTCATCTGTAATACACTACCCTTATTAGATACAGATACCTTCACAGCTGATCTCAGTCAGTACACTAAGTCCCCTATAAATATTTATATATCCCACTTTACCACAAGCATTACTGGGTAGTCCTTCTTCTGGACAGCCAGGGTAAAGGTGAAAGAGAGAGACCGAAAAACACACATAGAAGAGAATTGGAGACATAAATGACCTGAATCAGGAAGGCACGGGCAGACTTTGAGCTCAACAACAGGACTTAGCATGAGTATTTTGAAGGCATATGCTGAGTGTTGAGATGAATGAATGAATGAATGAAGGGTGTAGTATAGACATCGCTATAGAAAACAACTAGGCAGAATAACAAATCCTACACTAAGCAATAATCTAGCTAGAATAACCAGTTATACCGTCAGAAAACAACTGACTAGAACATCGGTGGGCAACCCAGGAAAGTTTGGCAACCAACAGTAATGCATTACAGCTACGGAAAACAAAGTTAAACTTAGTACAACTACGGAGAACAAAGTTGAACTGAATAGAGCTACAAAAAAAAAAAAAACAAAGTTCAACTGAATACAGCTACAGAGAACAAAGTTAAATTGAGTTCAGCTACAGAAATCAACGTTAAACCTAATACAGCTAGAGAGAACAAAATTAATCTTAATACAGCTACAGAAAATAAAATTAATACAGATAAGAGAACAAAGTAAAACTGAGTACATCTACAGATAACAAAGTTAATCTGAATAGAGATACACAAAAATGGTTCAGATATAATAGTTTTATAACGGAGCGCTTAGAATTATATTTAAATGATTAGATAGATCGAAAAAAAACAAATTAAAAGATAAAGACAATAATAATATGTAAAGGATAGACTAAAGTTTGCTGGTCCTAGATGAAAAGAACAGTAAACGACGAGAAGGATGAAGTGATAACTTTAGTAGATATGCATTATTCTGGGGAGGGGGGGGGGGGGAGAATTAAACAGTGTCGTCGAAAAACTTGGGAGGACGTAGCGTTATTCATCTTCTGCTAAAGAAAGATATTGGGGGTGGGGGCTGTTTAACCGTAATATGATTCTGTAGAAAAAGAAAAAGTTGCAGCATGATGGGTGGTGGGAGGAGGGATAGACATACAGACAGAGAGAATGGGCGATATGAAGAAGCAAATGACGACAGAGGAATAAGAAAGAGAACTGTGGATGAAGTTAGATCTAGACTGTGCACAAACGGCATTATTGATGTTGGCTTGCGGTATCGCCATACTTCGTACTTTCCCCTTAGAAATATGTTTTCTCATATGTTTTCTTTATGCGAGTTATTTTACAAACTTGTCTCCACATAAACTATAACAGCTTGTAAAGTGTGGTCCTCACGATCTGAAGAAAAACCACATCACCGCGATCAAATTTGGGTCATTGCAGATAATATGTAGACATGAGCTCTGCTGTTCACGGTACTAAACAGTAAGAAAATCGTTGCCGGAAACGGAAATACATTTGTTCAATCCCGCTTTCAGCAATGAATAGCTAAATGCGGTACGCGCATTTGTAGTCGTGATTTCCTTGGAGATAGAAACTTGTCAAAATAGTTGCCTTAAAAACTGCACGCAAGGGAATAGACGGGTCGCCATTTTTTCTGCATGTTGAAATAATGCATTGAGAAACTGCACTCAAGGGAATATGATGACTCGTCGTTTGTTGGTGGAATCTGAACTATTTCCAAGTCTAAGAAACATAATCCTTTTTTTTTTCATTTTTATAACATGAACTATTATTCTTTATTGGCATATATAACACCCAAAGTCAAATATACCAGAAGTATACTAAAGAAAGGAAACTCTATACATAGCGATACAACAGGAGGCAATCTGATCAGAAGAAGTAGTCCTCCCGTTGGACAAGTGTTTCAGCCCTTTATCTTCTTTACACTATGAGGAGGGCGAGCCCACTTGGGTCATGACTCTCAAGTGTCCGCCTCCTGTTGTCTTTCCCCCTACACTGCGAATTAAACCCACTTCACCTTGGTTACGACTTTTAACTTCACTCCTGGTTTTATCCATGCTGCCAGCTGAAGGAATATAAAGTAACCATTATGTTGTATATAAAGTAACCATTATGTTGTATGTAAATTACTGTCCTAAATTCCATAGCCCGCTGCGATTGCTCCACAGCCAACAGGGTGCCCTTTCTGCAGCTTCACCGAGCCCTTGTTCTGGACTGTCCTTTCAGACTCAACAGCTTTGTCGATGATACACTGAGGCAGCCACTAGACCTCTTGCATCTACCTCAACAGCTTTGACTTTTGCAGTGAACCCGTCATGTCTCAAGTCCGTGATCAGAACATTGTACTTGACCAATCTGAACAAGTGTTGTTCGTCTAATCTAGATTCAAATGGCACGGTCAGCTCAATCCTTATAATCTGGTGCGACAATGAGGAGTGTAGTTCTATGTCTGGTCGTCTTCAAAATCTCCTAATTATTTCCGGGTACGTCCCTCGCCCAGGTAGATCTACTGCCATCTCCCGGTCATTTGCAGTCAAGAATAGATGATAAACTGATGGTAAACTGAGTCAAATATAACAGCATACTACTCTTTACCAAATAGAAATCATGTGACAATATTCAGACCGAGAACCGTCCACTGCAGACTCAAGTATCATCTGCTCAACGCATTACAAATGGACATGCGTCCATGGTCGTCAGAAGAGAACCTCACACCATTACAGAACTGCCACGCTATGGAAGTCAGATGGAAAGCGATAGCGAGACCCGCAAAAGCTACCTGTCGAGAACTGTGGAGGCAGAAATGGATAGCATGAACCAGCGCTGGGGTACCACACGAAGGATGGTCGCCGACCGAGGAATGTGGAGACTGTTTGTTGCTGCCCTACAAGACGCCATCAGGTGTGATGGTCAATGATTGCTTTGTCAGTGCGCAGACAAGGACCAAAGAAAAAGAAGAATGTTTTCATGTCAGGAATACAAACAAACAGCAGAACGTGAGTACAAAAATGTTGGCTCCACGAAAGGAGCAAAATAACAGGATATCATTCACCAACACGTTTAATGGAGAAATAACATAGAGATGAAAGAAGGCTGAAGCAGACCGCCAACTTTTTGGGAGAAATGGATAAACATATGTGAATATATGAGAACCAGATACACGCCAGTGGAACACGAGATAGGTAGAAGGGACTGCAGATTGATGGGACACAAAGTGAGGAAACCTGCTGATGGCATTACAATGCAGTACTTCTTCTGGAATCCTCAAGGTAAGAAAGGCAGATGGAGACGGAAACACACATGGAGGAGTACTGGACACAGAAAGGAAAAGGTTGACGAAGACAAAGAATGACCTTGGGATGATGGCACGTGACAGGAAGACTTGGTTTGTTTTTGTTGAAGGCCTATGTTCCTCAGGGAGCTAAAAGGTAAAGAAAATGATAATGATATGAGAGCGAACGACCATTAAAAAAGCCTTTACTCAGGTTCTTAAAAATGACTGGGTAATGTACACGTATTTCCCTTCTCTCCTCAATCAGTCCTATCAGAACGCCGCACAATAAATCAATTGATAAAAATGGATAATCTTTAGGGCATTATATACGATTTTCTCCATCGCATTTAGCCATTTATTTTGTCTGGCACGAAATTACCTTTAGTGCTGATGACCAAATCTGTAAAAATACGTGCTGCATATTCGTGTACCTTTCATTCAAATCATATATAAATATATATACTCGTATATATTTATACCCTTTCCCTTTTCGCTCCCTGTGGAGCATGGAGCCACCACTGTAGCTAGTTCCCTTGCCCCTTGCAGGAAATCTGCACTAAAGCATTCACGCGTTCTTGAAGCGATGATTTATGTAGCAATTTGTATTATATGATGAGGTTGCCAGCCACGTGCACAACCTCACATTAGTTGCCTCATACGACATGTCTAATGGTGCATTAGGCGTATTCTTTTTTTTGTCTCCTCACAGACACCAGGAAACAATATCCCATATCTTCTTCTCTCACACACTGAAATAAATATTCTTCTACCAGTTATAAATATTTTACATAAACAAAGCTTGCATTATTTTGATTATTGATAAATGTTTATATTTGATCTTTCTCTGGTTTCCAATGCACGACCAGGACGGTCTCATTCAAAGACGTAGTCAGACAATGTGGAAAACAAAAACTTATAGGGTAGACTTGTTTACCATTTTTTTCTGTGGTAATTTTCAAGACTACACCATGCGGTGATCTGTCCATATAAATATACAAATTAAGGAATAGTGGACACGTGCAGAATACAGATAAGCACAAGTATAATGTCAAGCAAAATTAAGTAAAAGATGTTCACATTGGCCAAAATAATAAAATGGTTGATTGAAAGTGCCATATATACACATTTATTTATTCATCCATGTCAACTTTCTTGCTCCTCATGGAGCATGGAGCCACCACCACGGCTGATCCCTCTGCAGGAAGCCTGCATAAAGCATCACGTGTTCTTGCAGCAGTGTTTTCCTTAGCAAAGTGTTATACAAGATGAAGTAGCCATACCGATGTATAACATCATACAAGTCGCCTCTTACGACATGATTGATGCAGCAGAAATCATATTCTTTCTGTGTCTCCTCAGAGCCCCCGGTCACTATTCGGGGCTCATAGAAACATTGACATGTTAAAAAAATCCTAAATTTTTTTCTTTATTTTTTTATTTTTTTATAAAGGAGTTTTCCCTCGTTTTTGGCGAGGCGATCCCCAATGAAAATCATTACATGAAACCGAAACACGGAAAAATGTTGGAAACGTTAAAACCTAGACAAAAGACCCAGTGACTACGTAAGTAAATATGTAAAATTTAGACAAGACGAGTCTCAGAGAGGCGGGACCGCGGAAGCTTAAATGCTATAAGGGGTATTTTAAAACAGCAAACAGTATCAGAGGGAATTCCATGTTGTGGGATCCGCTGAGTAAGAGAAGAAAAGGAAGATCCCAAGATATGGAGAAGAGACCTGGAGGCAGATATGAGAAGGATTTTAAAAAGGAGGTAAAACAAACAACGCCAAGTAGTAGATAATATGCATTGAAACCCTGTCCTCATAAAAAAACAGAATGGCTAAGACGAAGAAGAGAACAAAACTAAAAATTATTATAACACATCATGATAATGTAAACAAACACTAGTGGAACAAAAAGTGAGGACAAGATGCTGGGCGTTCTATAGGACAAGTAATGAGGAAGCCTGTTGAATGTTCTACAATACAGTCATCGTTCTGGGACCCTCATGGTGAGAGATGTCTGAAACAAAACATAGACAAGACAATTAGATACAAGCATGAAAGGAATAAAAAGACATGGTAAGATCATGAATGGATGACACAGGATATGAAAGCTTGTTGTCGGCCTTTATTTTTCTAAATGGAGGGGTTTGTGTTCAACGTAATGACTATTGAATAAGTACTGATATGTAGATTACGAGAATAAATCACTGATCATAAGGCTATATAGGTAGTGTGTGAATGAAGGAGTATGTGCGTTTGTGTATGTCTGACTGGAAAGATCAGTTGATTGACAACAACAAACAACTCCTGTCACCAGACGAGCACAAACTAATACTATTGACTCCGCTGACAACAGCTTCCTGTTGATCAGTTTTTTGAAACGTTAAGTTTGACAGCTTTCATTACTCTGCTACTGATACCACGAAGATTCGCTTTCACATATCCTCTGGTGGGAAAGCTAAACACCTGACCTTCATAAAGCCGAATTGTTTATACCGACAGGAGGAAGGGCAAAAGGCGCGTCTCTGGCGTCCGAAAACCGGAAGATTCAGAAATATGGGATTCGTCAATTTTGGTTGATTGCCCACAGAAGAGAGCTTCGCTATTAGAGAATTTAACATATTAGGGAAAAAAGGACATGTGTACATTAGTGGGAACATTGTAAATTTGAGAACATTTCGTACAAGGAATATATCATGTTTTATAATCAGACACAGTTGTCATACAAACATTTCAAAAGGGTGTGCTTGTTATTTGTTACACGTAAACTCGAACAAAGAAGTTAAATGAAATCTGGTGCCGGACCTTCAGGCGTAGGCGATCATTTCCCTTCAAACATTTTGATCTTTGATACTTTCTATCAGTTTTTTTTTAACTATACTGTAGTGTCAAGCTATATATTTTCTTTTCTCTCTGTCTTTTTCTGCTTCTCTTTCTCTCAATTTTTCACGTGGTCCCGATTTTTTCGAGTGCTTATCTTCTCATTATATGTCCAGTCATGGTTGATTGTCTTCTCCTTTTATTTATTAAAATATTTCTTTGTTCATTAGCTTCGCTCAAAAAATTATTCGTTACTCATCTTAGCTGCTCATAACATGCCTCACATTCTTATGAGAAGCAGCATCTCCGTTGACCTTTGTGCTGATTGTGCATGACTTGAAGTTTAATGACAAGGAATTATTGCATAGAATTGTTCTCAGTTTGTGGAATGCTTTTTTTTCCTTGGCATAGAAAAACATTTTTTGAAGAACAGTTTCAATTACTTCGGCAGAATGATTACCTCATACTTAATGTGTATAACTGAAATAAGATACAGACTCAAAATCCCTTCAGTAGTGATGCTCCTTCGGACATTCAGTACTGCAGAAGAGGAAGAACTGATAGAACTTTCATAAGACTCTTCACTACAAGCGAAGCTTTCATCCATGGCATTGCCAACATTTTGGTATTCAGTAAAACAGGAGTTCCCAAGCTTGAGCAAGAGAGCACTGAAGATATTAATTCCTTTTGCAACCTCCTATCTCTGCGAGGCTGGGTTTTCAGCAGTGGCTGTCATAAAAACCAAGTTCAGATCAAGACTTGAATGTGGAGAAGGAAATGAGGGTAGCTGTATCTCAATTGGTGCCAAGATTTGACAAGCTGTGTAACAACAAGCAAGCTCAAGTTTCACACTGAGGTGACTGGTACCTTATTCATCATATTTTTGTTTTAGATTTACTGTACACGTTTTTTGTTATGGAGATTGAATCATGAGAGCAGTATTTCGGTGAATGATTTTCAGACAAAAATATAATAAAATGTTAGAAAGAAACTTTATCTGTGCTGTTTTCTTTTTTATAGTAAGGGTTTTATCAAAGTGCACTTTGTGTATATTTTTTCTTGTACGTGTAATTTTTTCACAGATTGTCCATTTGCATTTTTTTTTAAATTACGTTAAAAAATTACATTGTTTAAAAGCCTTTCCAAAGCTCTCCTGCTAAAAAAAAGGCTAAATGTAGAAACATCGCTAGAGTTTTTACCAGTTATCCCACAGGGGAGCCGCAGAAAGAATGTAGTTGGTCAGGGGAGCCATGGACTCAAAAAAGGTTAAAAACCGCTGCTGTATGGTATCGAAAATATGCGCAATGATCAAGCAATTTGAAGAAAGAATTTAGGCTTTAAGGATGTGGAAATATAGAAGAATGGAAAGAGAAGAAAATACACAGAAGTCCTAGAAGAACTAAGAACGAAAATAGAATTAATGAAGGAGATCAAAGTTAGACAGTTACATATTTCTCTATTTAAAAAGACATAACACCTTGCTGATGGCCATTATGGAAGGCGAAGTTGAAGGTAAAAATACAAGTGGAATACAGTGCTAGAAATGGAAAGATAACATCAAGAGATGGACAATAGAGACTCTATCAGAGTGCACCATCAAGACAAGAGATGGACAATAAAGACTCTATCAGAGTGCACCATCAAGACAAGAGATGGACAATAAAGACTCTATCAGAGTGCACCATCAAGACAAGAGATGGACAATAGAGACTCTATCAGAGTGCACCATCAAGCTGACCTTCGAAGTGAAGTTGGCAGCTGATGATGTAGGTGATAATGGTGTCTTCAGTGTTGTTCTGATGATGATGTTTCCTTTACTGTTGTTCTATTTATCATTATTCTGCATTTAGGTGGAGTCCTTTGCTTGGGGATAACCATTGTTACTCTTTTCTTGATGTCTTGGAGATAACTATTCTTACTTTTTCTTGCTGTTCAGGCTGAATTTTTATTCATCACTTTCTTTTACAAATTAATGTATCTCTTTACAACAGAACCAGACTGGGAGAACAGATCAGATCAGCTGCTATCTCAGCATCAAAGGAGCTTCAACTGATCTTCAAGGTCTTCTGTCTCTTGTATTGATGGTACAGCGTAGACTGCGAGACGAAGTACAAATGAGGAACTTGTCAAGTAACATAAGCTGTTTAGCGCTGAAAGACTGACAGACATCGATATTTATTTCTAACAGATCAACCCAGTCATCGATTGAGCTTTATTACATCCTCACAATCAGTCATGCTTGCAATCTTCTTCTTATAATTATGCTCACAGTCGAGCTCTCAGTCACAATCAACCTTGTTCATAAAAATGCTCACAATTATTCATACATACAATCAGCTTGCTCACAATCCTGCTTACGGTCAATCATGATAACAAATATCTAACAATCATGCCCACAATCATGCTCACTGTCAATCATTAAAACAATCATTTAACAATTGTGCTCACGATCATGCTCACAATCATACTCACAACCATGTTCACTATTAATCATTATAACAACTATCTAACAATCATGCTCATAATCTTGATCACTGTCAATAATGATAACAACCATCTAACAATCACGCTCATTATCATGATCACTGTCAATCATTATAACAATCATCTAACAATCATGCTCATAATCATGCTCACTGTCAATTATTATAACAACCATCTAACAATTGTGCACATAATCATGCTCACAATCATGCAAAATATCATGCTCACAATCATTCTTACGTTCAATCTTGATAACAACCATCTACCAATCATGCTCACAATAATGCTCACAATCATGCTCTCTGTCAATCATTATAACAACCATATAACAATCATGCTCACAATCATACCCACAATCATGCTCTCTGTCAACCATTATAACAACCATCTAACAATCATGCTCACAATCATGCTCCCTGTCAATCATTATAACAACCATATAACAATCATGCTCATAATCAGGCTGAAAATCATGCTCACAATCATGTTTACGTTCAATCACGATAACAACCATCTATCAAGCATGCTCACAACCATGCTAGCAATCATGCTCACTGCAAATCATTATAACAACCATCTAACAATCATACTCACAATCATGCTCACTGTCAATCATTATAACAACCATTTAACAATCATGCTCACAATCATGCTCACTGTCAATTATTATAAGAACCATCTAACAATCATGCTCACTGTCAATCATTATAACAACCATCTAACAATCATGCACAATGTCAATCATTATAACAACCATGTAGCAATCATGCTCACAATCATACTCACAATCGTGCTCTCTGTCAATCATTATAACAACCATCTAACAATCATGCTCACAAGCATGCTCACTGTCAATCATTATAACAACCGTTTAACAATCATGCTCATAATCATGCTCACTGTCATCATTATAACAATCATGCTCACAATCATGCTCAAAATCATGCTCACTGTCAATCATGCTCACAATCATGTTCACAATCAAGCTCACAATCATGCTCACAATCTTGCTCACTGTCAATCATTATAACAACCATTTAACAATCATGCTTACTATCATACTCACAATCATGCTCACAATCATGCTCACTGTCTATCATTATAACAACCATCAAACAATCATACTCACAATCATGCTCACTGTTAAATATTATAACAACCATCTAACAATCATGCTCACTGTCAATCATTATAACAACCATCTAACAATCATTTTCGCAATCATGCTCACTGTCAATCATTATAACAACCATCTAACAGGGAGCCGCGTTGGTTTAATGGTTACCACACTGCGCTGGCGATCGGGTGATCCAAGTTCAAGCATCGGGCGATGACATTTGAAGTAGTGTCGTCGACCGGGATTCGGACTGGATTAATTCGAGCCTGGCGAGTACATTTGAAGAAGTGTCGTCGACCAGGCACTGGAATAACCTGAACGGCTCCTGAGCCGACCCAGCTGTAATGAGTACTCTACGAAGACGGCGAGTATCTGCCTGAATGGCGAGAGGACACTTGTCAGTGTACTAGAGATGGGCAAATCGACACACTCCGCTGTTTCGAGACATTCGGCACAGTGATTTAAACTGTATCGAGACACTGTTTCGACATAACGGCACAACGGCACTTTTGCCCGTGTCGGGACAAGTCTCTAGCAATAGACAGTATACATGAAATCTATGGCCTTTCGTGTGACCACAATTACAAATTTTTACACAAGTCTTCATTATGATGAAATAAAACGGAGATATGATGATAGCTGCAGTATATGTGAAAATAATAAAAAACAACAATAATAATAACAGTAATAATAACACATGATATCAAACTAGAGTAAGCTAGTTTTGGTAGACAATGATTCAAATCCACACCGAGTACACAGATATCAGCAGAGCTAATAAAGTGTCCATTATAAAAAAAAAATTATGCCTTGTTTGATCTTCCATAGTATCTATGAACGACTAATGTCCCGGACGCTTGACTCAAATTTTATAAAAGGCCCATAGAAGGTGAGACAGTGAGACAGTGTGCCTCTTTGCAAAACAGCGAGGCAGACAGGAACTGAAACTGTTTCGAAACAAGAAGCAGACTGTGTTTCGGACCTTTCGGACTCAGCGCTGTTTCGAAGGATTGTTTCGACACACACACACACACAGTAGCCATCTCTACAGTGTACAGGGAAAATAGGATACTCACGTAAAATCAGTCTCAGGTTAGATATACTAACTTGAGATTTCGCCTCGAGCAATAGCGGGCGTACGTTATTAAAAAAAAACAATAAATAATAAAAAAAATAAAAACCAACCATCTAACAATCATGCTTACAATCATGCTCACTGTCAATCATTATAACAACAATCTAACAATCATACTCACAATCATGCTCACTGTCAATCATTATAACAACCATCTAACAATCATGCTTACAATCATGCTCACTGTCAATCATTATAACAACCATCTAACTATCATGCTCACAATAATGAACAGGTCTGCGTTGACAATAAACCTCATAAAACAGCAGTCACGTGGTTACGGTTCATTAAACAACTGCAATCTAAACAGTCAGACAAAGGTCTCTACGGATTTAGAAAATAAGAAACATCAGAAATAGAATTTTTTTTTTAATCGATCTTGAGAAACTAGAAATATAAATCATGGGAGATTACTAAAAAACGCTGACACTGAAGCACCGGCAGATGTTTTTTGAATTATAATTTAATTTTTAACAGTTTTTTTTAATTTGTACATTTGTAAACTTGCAAAAAAAAAATTTATAATTCATACACAATAAATCAGCTTATAATGTCAACTATCTCAGTACAACGCATTTATGTCATAATAATCTAAGTAACTGATTCCTTTTCTACTTTTCTCTTGACGTTTTGACCACAAAAGCAAATTGATTTTATTAAGAAAAATTTGTGACAGAATCTTCAGTTTCCATTTTCTTTCCATTCTTTCTTTCATCCATTCCTTCTTCTTGCTTTCGAGTTTGCGATTTTTTAATATACAGCAGTACTAAAGTGGCAAGTTATTTGTCATTCGGCACTTCCTGCATTGGTTAATTGAAACCAAAGAATGTCAAAATTCACTGACTGGTTATTTTGTGAAAACTACCTGCCTCATTCTTGCTGTCTTGTTTCTATTTCAGTCACCACGTGCACACACAGCACGCACAACTGGATGTAATGAAGCCAGCCAGTTTTTGGCAGTTTTAATATTATTATTAATTTTACAACCTACTTCTATTATTATAATTATTGTTATTAATGAGCGTCCACGTGACAGATTACTTGTTGTTGTTGGTGTATTTGTTATTGTTGCTGCTGCTGCTGCTGCTGTTGTTGTTGGTGTTGTTGTTGTTGGTGGTGTTGTTGTTGTTGGTGTTATTGGTGTTGTTGGTGTTGTTGTTGTTAGTGTTGTTGTTGTTGGTGGTGGTGGTTTTGTTGATTTTTTTTTTTTAGCTAGGGCTGGTGAGTTCTTTCTCAGCCATTGCCAAGTTCAAGAATTGTCATGTGTTATGTAAGCTGTTCAGTGGTGTCTTATACAGTGTTTTTTTATTGTTGAGGAGCCTGGTAATAGCATTCTTCTTTCTGTGGAGAGTGCTGAGCAAGTCAGCAACACATACTGAACTGTCTCATATTTAAAATACATGTGAGAATAAATGGATTCAGTATGGAAGACGAGAGAAAGGAAGGGCAGAATGTTAGACGGGCTTGCGTGCCCAATTCTAAACCCTTTGAAAATAAAGTTCGTTCGTTCTATCTATCTATCTATCTATCTATCTATCTATCTATCTATCTATCTATCTATCTATCTATCTATCTATCTATCTATCTATCTATCTATCTATCTATCTATCTATCTATCTATCTATCTATCTATCTATCTATCTATCTATCTATTTGTCTGTCAGTCTATCTATCTATCTATCTATCTATCTATCTATCTATCTATCTATCTATCTATCTATCTATCTGTCTGTCAGTCTGTCTATCTAACTATCTATCTATCTATCTATCTATCTATAGCACGTTTCACTAGCTTTGCCCAACTTCAAATGTAATTATCTGATTAACCGTCTAACGTATTAATGCCATTTTTTGCATACGATGTTATATTGGGTTAGACCCAACAAATATATACTTTATATCTGTGCATCTTGTCCAGTTCCCACAAACGGATGAAATCCTTTGATCTTTGTCGGCATACTAATTATTGTGTTTCGGAAAAAGAAATTTTACCACTTCAGTCACAGATTCTGTGAATTGAATAGGCATAGGCGTGTCTACTATTACAATAATGTGGCCATCACGTTTGCATATGAATACCTGTTGAAGATGATTTCTTAAACGATCTGCATGGGAGATACTCGTGACATTGTTTGTCATTGACATTTAATGCGCTACCAAACTGGACCTTCATTGATCTGATTATTTCAATAGGTATCACCACTTTGCGGTTCATAAATATCTAATGGAAAGTTTCTCCTCTACTGTGCTTGTAAATAACGGTAAGGTCATCTTTAAATTATCATAATCAGATGTCTCTGAGAAATTGATAATCAATCTCGGCTGAATGAAGGACAAACCATCATTCGTCCAATATTCCTCTTCCTCTTGTAACACATGGTTCTCACATTTCTTCCAATAATCCCTGGCTATGTTCGAGATGGCGGCTTTTGTAAGTATTTCAACATCTTTTAATTTGAACGTCCTATTTTCTGTTGCTACCTGTTCCTTAATTTTAGCCCAGACTAATTCTATTGGGTTTAAGTGAGAATGGTAAGGAGGCAATCTTAAACATCTGTGACCATGTTCATGGATTGCCTTGTCTATGTGAAATATCTTTGTATGCTGTGCATTTTTTACAATTTCAAGTAATTCAGGCTTCAGGGACATTTCGTTGAATGGAATGTTGTTTTTGGTCAGCCAAATCTTTATTACATCTTTAGTACTTGATGAATTAGGAACTTTATCTTCTGGTGCCACAACGTTGTGATATGAAGCATTGTCCATTATCAAACACGACGGTCTATCCAATGAAGGAAGTATATGATTCACAATCCATTCATCTCTGTATGATAATCCCTATTATCTGTGGATTTTGAAACAAATATGAGTTCAGTATTATTTAGAAGCCCATGATGGCTGCTTCCTGCATGTGCAATTATTAGGCGCTGTCCTTTGCTGCTTGGTACTAGTCTCTTAGTTGTTCCATCAGATGATTGCCATTCTCGTTCATTACTGTGGTGCGCATTGATCCAAGTTTCATCTAAATACACAAAATCATAACAATCTCTTCTCATTTCTCTGACCTCGCGTAAATATTTGCTTCTCATTGCAACTATATGAGGCTTCTCACAAATAAGGTTTCTACCACCAACATATTTTCTAAAAGTGAATCCCAAACTCCTAATAGTCCTCCATAGCGTAGATTTGGAAATATCAATGTCATTATTCTTTCTTAACCAAATTTTCAATTTCCTTAAAGTCACTGCCTCATTATTGTGAAACATATTGCAAATTTCTCTGCGGATCAATTCTCTGTCAAATTATCCACCACTCTTGGCCTAATTTTCGTGTGTAAAACACTGGAGTTAGACATTTCAGATGTCGCTATCCAGCGGTGCAATGATCGTTTGCTTATCCCCAAGGCGTGAATAGTCCTCTTTTGTGGGTTTGAAATAGAATGATATAGTTTTCCTCGAGTAGCTTCATTGCAGAAATACTTAAAAATCCTATTTGTGATTTGTTGTAATGTCATAAAATGTACTCGCAGACTCATTTTTCCTTCTTAACCACACAATAATTTTTGTAGACACACCTCTGATTGACAATGTGTGCGTTGCACCGGATATAAACTGTTTTATGTTCAAGAAGTGCGATTTCACGCAATTTCACTCAAAAATCATGCCAAATACTTGATAAACCAAAAATGTGCAAATGAGGTCGTATAATTTACTGTAGACATTTCAATATGTGTGCGTGTGATGTGTGTTGGCAAGTAGGATTTTATATTATATCGCAAAGAGACGAAAATTGAAACCAATGGCCGCATTTTAATGAAAAATTTAATTCATAGGGTCTATACCATTTCAAATTCACACACAAAATTTCACTTATATGCGTTATATATTCGCTGAGATATAGCATTTTGAAGTTGGGCAAAGCTAGTGAAACGTGCTATAACTATCTATCTATCTATCTATCTATCTATCTATCTATCTATCTATCTATCTATCTATCTATCTATCTATCTATCTATCTATCTATCTAACTATCTATCTATCTATCTATCTATCTATCTATCTATCTATCTATCTATCTATCTATCTATCTATCTATCTATCTATCTATCTATCTATCTATCTATCTATCTATATAACTATCTATCTATCTATCTATCTATCTATCTATCTATCTATCTATCTATCTATCTATCTATCTATCTATCTATCTATCTATCTATCTATCTATCTATCTATCTATCTATCTATCTATCTATCTATCTATCTATCTATCTATCTATCTATCTATCTATCTATCTATCTATCTATCTATCTATCTATCTATCTATCTATCTATCTATCTAACTATCTATCTATCTATCTATCTATCTATCTACCTATCTATCTATCTATCTATCTATCTATCTATCTATCTATCTATCTATCTATCTATCTATCTATCTATCTATCTATCTATCTATCTATCTATCTATCTATCTATCTATCTATCTATCTATCTATCTATCAGTCTATCTATCTATCTATCTATCTATCTATCTATCTATCTATCTATCTATCTATCTATCTATCTATCTATCTATCTATCTATCTATCTATCTATCTATCTATCTATCTATCTATCTATCTATCTATCTATCTATCCATCTATCTAACTATCTATCTATCTATCTATATATCTATCTATCTATCTATCTATCTATCTATCTATCTATCTATCTATCTATCTATCTATCTATCTATCTATCTATCTATCTATCTAACTATCTATCTATCTATCTATCTATCTATCTATCTATCTATCTATCTATCTATCTATCTATCTATCTATATATATATCTATCTATCTATCTATCTATCTATCTATCTATCTATCTATCTATCTAACTATCTATCTATCTATCTAACTATCTATCTATCTATCTATCTGTTGTCGGTCTCTCTGTCTGTTTATCAATATAACTTTATTCCGTTTTTCTGATCATCTATCTACTTATTTCTCATTCTGATCATCTATCTACTTATTTCTCTTTCATTGTCTCTTTTTTTCCAATCACTGCACGTCTGTCTGTCTGTCTGTCTGTCTGCAGATTGATTTATCTGTCACTCTATGTCAAGTTCCTTCACCCCCTTACCCAGACCTCTTCTAAACAGAATCTTGACACATCTGACCTCGGCATTACTCAATATCTAGGAAGCGCACTAGACAAAAAAAAAAAACACCTCACACAAATGGTCGATCTATTTAGGATGCATCCTTTTTCTAGACCGGTAATCATTCTGAAAGATTGTGTTAATCAACCTAATATTTCATCCCTTCTCGTACCCCTCTCGTAAAGCGCTGAATGTTTTAAGAACGTACAGAGAGAGTGAGAAAGGCTGGCTAATGGCTAAAGTTACTTTTTTTTAAATGTATTAAAGAAAAGACGGAATACTGCAGTATGTACAGAAGCAAATAGTGAAACAATGTAAGCTTGTGGATCTTGATCAAAGTGAAACAATGTAAGCTTGTGGATCTTGATCAAAGTGAAACAATGTAAGCTTGTGGATCTTGATCAAAGTGAAACAATGTAAGCTTGTGGATCTTGATCAAAGTGAAACAATGTAAGCTTGTGGATCTTGATCAAAGTGAAACAATGTAAGCTTGTGGATCTTGATCAAAGTGAAACAATGTAAGCTTGTGGATCTTGATCAAAGTGAAACAATGTAAGCTTGTGGATCTTGATCAAAGTGAAACAATGTAAGCTTGTGGATCTTGATCAAAGTGAAACTTTTTCTTCTTCCTTTTGCCCTTCATCGCCGTCGTATTTTTTTTTTCTTGCTTTGGTGTTTTGTGCTTTAAGATTTTTAATTTACTTGGTCTGTTACATCGTTTCAATAGGTATATACAAATATTTAATTGATTCCGCTATTTCAGTGACTATAACAAAATATTTCATTATTTCACTGACTGTAAAAATTTACTCCTCTATTTCAGTGAATGTAAAAATTTACTCCACTATTTCGGTGACTATTAAAATATAATCCATTATTTCAGTGATCATAAGAATATATTCCACTATTTCAAACATGCGCTAAATCACGTTCACTTATTATATTGGAACAAACACGCCCCAAGTCACGTATACCTATTATATTGGGACAAACACGCCCCAAGTCACGTGCACCTATCATATTGTCACAAACATGCTATAGTGAAGTGAATCCGTATGAACAACACGCTCAAATTCCCCGCTCAAAACAACCTAGCTATCGTATTTTTAAATCTATAAATAACTACAGTATTTGAAATTTGTCTGAGGGCCCAGTCAAATTTACCGCCAACAATTTATCTAGAGTAACTTGAATCTTTCTAGGAAACTAGTCAAAATTTACCACCCACCCCAAAATTTATCGAAGAGCATAGTACAAATTTAACAACCAATCAAATCGTTTCCATATTTTGTAGTGGTAAGAAAATTTTGGTTGAAGTGGAAATAACGCCTATTTTGTGTTTTTGACCGAACTTAGATAATTTATTTCTCCATAACTAAAGATAATAAAAATGAAAGGGATATCTTGAATTATAGCGCTGATATTGCTTAACACATAAACATAAAGGTTCCCTCATAAAAATATTATCTTAACTTAGTAAAATTAAATTTAGTGATATTTTCAAATCAGGGTAAGGTCACATTTAATTACTTAAAGATTACCCAGATGAAAATGCAAAAGAATAATTAAAGGAAAAGTATATGTACCGATAGGGAGGAATTGGCCGTTTAGTTATCACTTTTGATAATTAAAATCGGTCCACAAATAACCATGATATAATATTTTCAAATTTGGTCAGATTAGACAAACACACTTAAAACCGCCCAAGTTTATAAGTCTCAAAAATAGTTAACTTTTTGACTCGTCTTCTGATTGGTTGGGTGTAGTTTGATAAAAAGTAACAACTTCTTGTAAGTTCTGCCATTGAAAACCTAAGATTCCATGCCGAGCTGACATATACTGAAAGAGACAGAAGGACAAGCCTTTGCCGTCTGTATTGCGAGCTCAGTGCTAGAGCCCTTTTCTGCCTGTCAGCTTGTGTGTGTGAATATTCTTTACTTGAGGGTAAGACAGATAATTTTGTTTGCCTATTTTATTAACCTAAGTAACAGGCTGTGTGTGTGCCATACTTTTTTCGATACTGCCGCCGGGAGATGTGTTGTGTCACGACGACCTAAGTAGGAATGTGCCTATAGCAGGCCTATTCGGAGTGAAAAATGTGTAAAATGGTTGCCAATTGGCCTTACAAATTTGCGACTGTAAGTGCAGTATTAATAAATTGGTATTAGCTTCTGGAGTGAAACATTGTTCAAATATCATATGAAAACATGTAGGGAATGTTAGAATGAAGTAATAAACAGGTCACATGCTATATTGTACACACCATGATTATTGTATGGAAGACAAACAATGTATGAGGGACATTGGCTTTGAATCAACACTGAAGAAGAGTGGTTACACGAAACTGATTGCAGACAACGGAATTTAAGGTCTGGTGCGACTTTGTCGTAGATTTTTTGATAGGAAATTAAGACTTTGGTTGGTCCCTTCTGAATAGATAGAATCAGTGATAGCTGCAGTGAGAGTTAATACAGAAATAGATCTTTCCACGAGTGCAGTGGTAGCGAATCAATAGAACGGTCCCCTGGGAAAAGACAAGATTCTTCTCTCTCTCTCTCTCTCTCTCTCTCTCAGGCCTATCTTCTACGACACTTATGTAAGAGTCGGACAGACTATTGACAACATATGCTAATATGTAATGAACATACCACTCACGTGCACACACACCAGTGACAACAGGTAGACACACAGACGTGGGAAGACTATCAAAATGATTACATATATATATTCTGAACGAGCTGACCAACACGCTGCTTTTAGTTTCAAAGGGAAGTTTTTTATTTATCAGCTAAAAATTTCCTCACAACACATAAAATTCATCAAGAAAAGAAAATAAACATATACACGTGGTCAAAACAATAATCAATGAAATTGCTACAAGAAATGATAGACCCCAATATGATCTCATCCCCTCAAGGTAAGCCCACAGTCTCGTTATGAGTAAAGTGAAAGCCAGGAGATTCAATGATACATATGAGTTTGTCTAATAATTTTTCTTTCTTTCCTCGTAAACAAATATGAACCGACTTAGATGTAGTAGGTTTTAACCTGAGGGAAGTCAAAAAAATATTCTTGCATTGACAACAAGTTTCATAAATGGAATTTCAAACATGGGTGAAATTCACATACCTCACACCGTCTACTTTCACTCGGTTCTTTCATCAGGGCCCTGTACTAATTACATACGTGATGTAGCTTGCCGTCTGGCGCAACCTTGGTAACATTCACACCCTTTGTCTGTTCTGTCGTTCACTGAAGCGGATCCCAGCTCTACAGAGTGGTTTGCTGGTTTTGGTTTTTCTCAGAAATTTCTCCGGGGAGCATCAGCTTCAGGCGTCAGCTATTTCAGACTAAAGTTAGTGTATCTTGACTCACGAAGTAAGAATTAGGGTTAAGCGAACACACAATGTCAGAACACGAGGTTTCCCTAAATTAGGAAAATGACCGGTGGACAGCTTCTCTCAACAGATAATCAGGGTTCACCACACATTTGGTCAAAAAGATGTCGGAAAGTTTAATGCTATGAATAATGTTACTTGCCACAAGGGCTGTACTTTAGAATATCGTTTCTGGAAGGACTAATTCAGGCACACTGGGCCCGTTATTTCAGTTCACGTTAAAGTTCTTGAAAAGCTTACGACCAAGTCTTTAAGGGAACAGTTTTTTTTTTTTCTTCACAGGATAGGTTCATCAGTACGTAACGCTGGTATAGTTAGGTTACCACAGAAATCTCTGTATAAAGAAACATATATATGAAATATTTATACATCCTATGTTTAAGGGTATACTTATATTTTAACTGCGGGCGTAAACCTTAACTTATCATTTCTCATCTCCCGTGAAATAAGTTATAGTCATAAATTAATCATCATGAATTAGAGATATATATAAATATATTCTCGTCACGACTCATGAGACATCTAGTCTAGCAGTTATAAGTTAGTTTGAAAATTATGTTCTCGTCTGATTATTTAGTAGTTAAATTAAATTTAGTAATAGCCGACTGAATTTAAGCTGGAAATATAATTTATCCTGCTTTCCACTGAGACACGTCACTAGAAATTAATACAGACTTATAAATTATTCGCTCTGCACCAGATCTACCTAGAGAAATAAATAGCGATTTAGCACTTATAAACACTTCACAAAATACTAGATATACTAGATAATAATATATGATACCTCAAACACAGAATTCCTAAGAACTAAACCACTTCGATCAAACTAAAGGCCATCTCTTTTAACAGAGATTTTTAGAAATCGAACGAGGCTTGTTCTAGTCTTGACTGCGAAGTTACTGAGTGATAATGAAATCTAGCTCATTCTAGTATATATGAAAACCCAGACAAAGAGATGAACGTTTATTTCGCAAAAACGAAATAATCTCCCCTTTCTCATAACAACTACGTAACTAGAAGAGGCTGTCGTAAACTGCCACTTTCTGCGTGTCAGTTGCGAAATCTCAGACAACCTGTCTCCAATGCAGGGCAGTTTTCACACTACAGCTGACCATGGCCCACAGTGAGCGCCGTGTCAGTTTGGGATTTTTCAGACAAATGTCTGAATACTGACCGGTGCAGATGTAAAGTATCACACCTCACCCGGACTTATGCCGAGAAGAAGCTCGCGCGCTCGGTGAGAATGTAGACGATTGTCTACGTCCTATGTTCAGCGAACCGACTTATCACGCCTTCTGACGCCCTGCAGCCCTGACATCTACGTAATATCGTCCTAGCGCGATTCTCAGTTTTAAGAAAGAAACAGGTAAAGTTTGCGAATATGATGAAAATATATTTCGCAAACGAATGGATGCAAAATATACAGGAAAAAGGAAATAAAGAGAGATAACCAAATTTCAGAGTTCGGGTGAAAGAATAGGAAGAAGATATAGGCAATTTAATGATTATAACCTACGTGACAGGACGTCCCCCCTTAAGATATGGAAGCACTCCATGTCTACGTTATGGAATTAAATTTCCTATAACCGTAGCTTCGGGGTGTCTGTCTTCTTCCCTCACATCTTCCCCCTCCATCTCTCTATAATTCCTACTCAAGTCCACTCCCAAAGTTTCCTTTCTCTGGAATGTCTCCCATGCGCGCTTGAAAGAGCGTCGCCGCTTCTGACATTTTTCAAAGATTTCCTGTGATTGCAGTGGAATTTCCCTGCCACTAGCGTCATCTTCGTCAGTTTTGGCGATCGTCAGGAGATGGTCGGAGGTTGGCACTGGTCTTTCCAAGTATCTCTTTAACAGATTTAAATGGAAAACCTTCTCCTTTCCTTGAATAGAGATCTGGTAGTTAGCCTTAGAAATCTTTTTCAGGACGGTGAACGGCCCTTGCCATCCGATCCTCAGTTGGTTGTTCTCGGTAGGGAGTAACACCAAAACTTTCTCTCCTGCTTCTAGTTCTCTCTCTTTCGCGACTTTTCTGTATCGGTTATCGTGCTTTGTGCGAGCTCGCTTAAAGTTGGTCGTTGCTAGGTCCCATCCTAGTTTCAACCTATCCTTTAAATCCGACACATATTTAGTTGCTGAGACCAATGTCTCATCAGCCTTCTTGTCTGTCAGCGACCAAAGTAAGGCTTCCAGCGGGCCCTTAATGGGTCTGCCGAATAAAAGCGTAGCTGGCGGAAATCCTGTGGAAGTATGAGGAGATTCTCTGTAGCCAAATAAAGCTGCAGGAATACAAAGATCCCAATCTTCAGGTTTCACTTGTGCCAGTTTCCTTAGCATCATGTTGAGGTTTCTACTAACACGTTCCACGAGCCCATTTCCGGCCGGAGTATATGGCTTGGTGTAGATGTGTTGGGTCCTCAAGATCTTAACGATCTCATCCATCAACAGGTTTCGGTATGGAGATCCGTTATCCGTCAACACTTGCTGAGGGAATCCCAACCGAGTGAAAATCTGCACAAGGGCTTCTGCGACATGCTTGGCATCTGCGCATGTTAGCGGTATAGCTTCTGCCCATAAAGTGCATGTATCGACTAAGGTCAGGATAAACCTGTTCCTTCTTTTAGTCCTCTCGAAAGGCCCTAAAATGTCGATCACAACCCGTTCGAATGGTGTACCCACTATTGGCATTTCACCCAAAGAGACTGGGGGTGCCCGTTGCTTGGGTGGCACACGTTGGCACTGGGCACAGGATTTGACATATCTGATAATATCAGTATTTACTCCTGGCCACCAATAATGAGTGGTTATACGTTGGTTTGTGGCGTTCTGTCCCATATGTCCGCTAAAGGGAAGAGAGTGCCCCATTTCTAGGATTTTGCTTCTGTACTGTCTCGGTACTAGGAGCTGGTTGTAACCTTGGTCAGGCTTGCCCGTTCTCCGATAAAGTACGCCATTCCCAGAAAAAATGTCCCAGTGCTGTTTGGGTTCCTTAGCCATGGGCAGTTTCCTAAAGCAGGGGGCCAAAGTAGGGTCCTTGTATTGCGCTTCTTTAAGTTCCATGGGTAACAAATTAGGCGCAGGCTCCCGTTCCTTCTTGGTTTGCCCTCTTGTAGTTACTGCTGCCACAATCGGCTCTTCCGGTTTCCCAATACACACGTATCTCCCGCCAAGTATGACTGGGTAGATGGGATCATCCATAACAGCTGCTTTGATCACACCTCTGACGAAATCAGAGTGTATCTCCACCAATGCGATGGGAAGCGCTGTAGGTGCATCACTCTTACGAACTCCACAAAGTTTGACGGTCTCTCCTGTCTCTTGACCGGGTTTAACCAGCTTTCTGGCAACAATGCAATAGTAAGAAAGCCCCGTGTCAAATAAGCAAGAAGTTTGAGAACCGTTCAAAATAACAGTACCTCGCGTTGAGGGTCTATCCCCAACAGGTTGGGAATCACTGTCAATAATTCCGCCTTGCGAGACTGTTAATAAACATCCGATGCGTTTAGGCTCGGTGTGCTCGGTCTGATCATATGTCCCGTGCTCAGGGGTTCTCCCTTTGCCACCTTGTCCTTTCTGGCCAAGCTGCCATGTAGGGCGGTCGGGTTGATCAGACTGTTTGGGGTGGTTGGGGTACTTGTTCTTGTAGAACTTGGATTTTTCAGGAGGGGGGTTTTGAGGTCCAGTTTCTCTGTGGTTATTTAGGTTAGAAGCCTGAGAAGATTGCTCTAGGTTATGTTTTCGAAAATGCTCCTCTGTCGGTTTCCGCTTTGTGGCCGGTAGTTCAGCCAGCGCATTGTGGTAACGCTCAGCCTTCTCTAAGATGTCTTCAAGTTTTTCTGCCCCCCTGCTCAGCTAGAAATCTCCGGGTATCAGCAGACAAAGTGTTCTTTATTTGTTCTGTTAAAACAAATTCCTCAAGACCTTCATAGGTAGAGGGGAGCTGCGAAAGCTCAAGGCACTTTGTTAGATATCCCTTTAGACGAGATGAGAACTGGTGAAAAGTTTCAGAATTCTCTTTCCGGCTGTTGCGAAACAGTTGCAAAAATTTGCGAGCGTTCATTTCAAAGCGCTCCAGTAACGCTTTCTTCAACAGATCATAGTTGTCTTGTTGGCTGCTTTCCAGCTTAGAATAAACATCATAAGCAGAACCTTTTAGGGCCTGGGAAAGTTTCATATTCCAACGCGACCTCTCTAACCCGTACAGAGTTGCAATTTTCTCAAATTTTTCTAACCATGTGTCAATCTTCTCATTAGGACACGGGAAAGACTCTAGCGGAAAAGACATAGCAGTGAGATGAGTAGATTGAGTATTAGAAGGATCAGTTAAGGAAGAATGAGGAGAAGACTCTCCATTACTGGAGGTAGAGGCAGCAGCACGACTTTGGAATTCTAGAGTTTTAAGAGCCAACTCGTGCTGTCGTCGTTGCTCATTTTCTCTTTCCAAATGCTGTCTCTCCTTCTCTCTTTCGTTCGCCCTGCGAATTTCCATTTCTTCCTCAATCTTCTTCTGTTGTAATAGACGGTCTTCCGCTTCTTTCCTCTCCGCTGCTTTTTCCTTCTGCTCCGCATCATATCTCTCAAGTTCGTTCCTGACGAAAGCTTTCACTTCGTCGCCGTCCAGTCCCTCTTCCATTGCTTCCTGTCTGAGGAGTTGTCTAAGCTTTGCCCTCTCGGCCATATTATGTCAGTGACTGAGACTAGTGGAGAAAGAAATTTGGAAAAAGGATACACTGACTCCTACCACTTACGAGAAAAAAAAATACCAAAAATTCAAAAGATGATATCCTTAACCCTGGGATACCTCCTCCAAAGTAAAATCTAACTATCGCTGCTATTATCGGCAATAAAGCACTTAATGCAAAACACGACTACGCCAACTAAATGGTAGTTAAGATTACTTCTGAAAAATAAGTTGCTACAGTGGAAAAGCAAAATAATTATTGCAAAAATTAAAGAGAAAAATAATCCCTTAATTATAAAATCCACTATCAAGTTTACCCCTGAAGACAGTTCGGGTGAGGGAGGCAATTAATCTGGACAAATAGTCCGAAACGCACTCCTTAACTTTAGTTCAAACACCTTCCTGCTTCAGAACCCTTGTGAATGTTATACACTCACAAAACTTTACCAGCGTTTAGTATTACAAATCAACAATAGCATATATTCCGACAAAATCCACCTGTAACTCAAATGTATAATGTTCAAATGCTGTGGAAAAAAACTTATCAGTTTGTGTGGTCAGCACGCTCGTACACAGATCGTTAGTCTAGGGGATAAATTATTTAAAGATATAACACCTCACAAGACATCACACTCTTACTCTATTACAGAATAAAAATCTTTAAAGACGAGCTGATATTAGTCGTCTCGTCTTCCTATTCTAAGTTCAAAAATCCGTCGGGCGAGACCCCATTTGTCGTATCGCCTTAGGATTTTGGGTTCAATTCCCGGTAACGAGCGACCATTTGTCGTAGATTTTTTGATAGGAAATTAAGACTTTGGTTGGTCCCTTCTGAATAGATAGAATCAGTGATAGCTGCAGTGAGAGTTAATACAGAAATAGATCTTTCCACGAGTGCAGTGGTAGCGAATCAATAGAACGGTCCCCTGGGAAAAGACAAGATTCTTCTCTCTCTCTCTCTCTCTCTCTCTCTCTCTCTCTCTCTCTCTCTCTCTCTCAGGCCTATCTTCTACGACACTTATGTAAGAGTCGGACAGACTATTGACAACATATGCTAATATGTAATGAACATACCACTCACGTGCACACACACCAGTGACAACAGGTAGACACACAGACGTGGGAAGACTATCAAAATGATTACATATATATATTCTGAACGAGCTGACCAACACGCTGCTTTTAGTTTCAAAGGGAAGTTTTTTTTTTTTTTTTTCAGCTAAAAATTTCCTCACAACACATAAAATTCATCAAGAAAAGAAAATAAACATATACACGTGGTCAAAACAATAATCAATGAAATTGCTACAAGAAATGATAGACCCCAATATGATCTCATCCCCTCAAGGTAAGCCCACAGTCCCGTTATGAGTAAAGTGAAAGCCAGGAGATTCAATGATACATATGAGTTTGTCTAATAATTTTTCTTTCTTTCCTCGTAAACAAATATGAACCGACTTAGATGTAGTAGGTTTTAACCTGAGGGAAGTCAAAAAAATATTCTTGCATTGACAACAAGTTTCATAAATGGAATTTCAAACATGGGTGAAATTCACATACCTCACACCGTCTACTTTCACTCGGTTCTTTCATCAGGGCCCTGTACTAATTACATACGTGATGTAGCTTGCCGTCTGGCGCAACCTTGGTAACATTCACACCCTTTGTCTGTTCTGTCGTTCACTGAAGCGGATCCCAGCTCTACAGAGTGGTTTGCTGGTTTTGGTTTTTCTCAGAAATTTCTCCGGGGAGCATCAGCTTCAGGCGTCAGCTATTTCAGACTAAAGTTAGTGTATCTTGACTCACGAAGTAAGAATTAGGGTTAAGCGAACACACAATGTCAGAACACGAGGTTTCCCTAAATTAGGAAAATGACCGGTGGACAGCTTCTCTCAACAGATAATCAGGGTTCACCACACATTTGGTCAAAAAGATGTCGGAAAGTTTAATGCTATGAATAATGTTACTTGCCACAAGGGCTGTACTTTAGAATATCGTTTCTGGAAGGACTAATTCAGGCACACTGGGCCCGTTATTTCAGTTCACGTTAAAGTTCTTGAAAAGCTTACGACCAAGTCTTTAAGGGAAAATTTTTTTTTTTTTTTTTCTTCACAGGATAGGTTCATCAGTACGTAAGTACGTAACGCTGGTATAGTTATATTTACCATCCAGTTTAAAATCTGTTTTAAAGCATAAATGTTATATATATTTGAAAAATGTCTATTTATACATCCTATGTTTAACGTCGAAAGGCCTGGTTTGGGCATGTAACATATATTTTAGACTGCTGGGGCGTAAACACTTCCACAACTTATCACCCTTTCATCATACGACCCCCATGACGGGTTACGGGCTGAGATGTGATTTTAATAAGTTATAGTCATAAAGTCATAAATTATCATCATGAATTAGAGATATATATAAATATATTCTCGTCACGACTCATGAGACATCTAGTCTAGCAGTTATAAGTTAGTTTGAAAATTATGTTCTCGTCTGATTATTTAGCAGTTAAATTAAATTTAGTAATAGCCGACTGAATTTAAGCTGGAAATATAATTTATCCTGCTTTCCACTGAGACACGTCACTAGAAATTAATACAGACTTATAAATTATTCGCTCTGCACCAGATCTACCTAGAGAAATAAATAGCGATTTAGCACTTATAAACACTTCACAAAATACTAGATATACTAGATAATAATATATGATACCTCAAACACAGAATTCCTAAGAACTAAACCACTTCGATCAAACTAAAGGCCATCTCTTTTAACAGAGATTTTTAGAAATCGAACGATGCTTGTTCTAGTCTTGACTGCGAAGTTACTGAGTGATAATGAAATCTAGCTCATTCTAGTATATATGAAAACCCAGACAAAGAGATGAACTTTTATTTCGCAAAAACGAAATAATCTCCCCTTTCTCATAACTATGTAACTAGAAGAGGCTGTCGTAAACTGCCACTTTCTGCGTGTCAGTTGCGAAATCTCAGACAACCTGTCTCCAATGCAGGGCAGTTTTCACACTACAGCTGACCATGGCCCACAGTGAGCGCCGTGTCAGTTTGGGATTTTTCAGACAAATGTCTGAATACTGACCGGTGCAGATGTAAAGTATCACACCTCACCCGGACTTATGCCGAGAAGAAGCTCGCGCGCTCGGTGAGAATGTAGACGATTGTCTACGTCCTATGTTCAGCGAACCGACTTATCACGCCTTCTGACGCCCTGCAGCCCTGACATCTACGTAATATCGTCCTAGCGCGATTCTCAGTTTTAAGAAAGAAACAGGTAAAGTTTGCGAATATGATGAAAATATATTTCGCAAACGAATGGATGCAAAATATACAGGAAAAAGGAAATAAAGAGAGATAACCAAATTTCAGAGTTCGGGTGAAAGAATAGGAAGAAGATATAGGCAATTTAATGATTATAACCTACGTGACAGACTTGTTAGCACAAATGTCTGAGTTTGGTAAGTTTTAGTATTGATTAGGTGTGAAATTGATAAAGACAGGCTCTACATGTGATGGATTGTCCTTCTTATTCCAGGGTGTATTACGAAGTTACCTCGTTGCTGCAGTAACCTGAAAAGAAAAACGTGTGGGAGGGAGTACTCATGCTACAACTTGAAGCTAGCTCCTTTTCTTCAGTCAGGAGTCACAACGTGGGTGTTCATGTCAATGATCAACAACACAGCCGCATTAACCTTTTAACAGATAAGTCCTTTATTAAAAGCACCGATACCTCATCCAAAAACCCAATTTCACCAATTACAGTATACCACCTGGGAGTGATGACAATAACAGACCTCATAGTTTAGGAGTAGTGATAACATCAAGAACTGTGGGGATTGTCATTCCAGTGACTTCTTGTGTACAAAAATGGACAGAGTTTCCAAAAATATTTATTTTAGCATGTAAATAACCTTTTCTTGATTTTGAGAATTCCTGTCCCAACAAGATTGAGGTACAGGAATATTAAATTATACATATCTATATATACTTTCAAACAGTCTTGCTTAATTTTCATTAAAGTTAAAGTTCTGTTTTGAAATTCATAACTGTTATAATACATTACCCTAAACACTTTGCCAAATAACTACACACAGATAACATACTCTTGGTGAGATCTCAAGAGGTAAGAGATAGGGACCCGGAGAACTTCATCATCATCATTCCTTACTCTGGGAACTTACATAGCTGGACCTCACCTTGATTGTCTATACACCCTTGCTCTTTTCAGAGAAGGGGGTATTTCTTATAAGACCAGTCTCTTACCTGGCACTATCCTGGTATCCTCTGATACATCTATTTGTCCAGGATATCCTATAATTAGTAACATCAAAACCTCTTATCACACATGCCCTAGGTCACATACACCAATTACATTGTCACAAATATACCCCAAGTCACGTATACCTATTATATTGGGACAAACACGCCCCAAGTCATGTAAACTTATTAAATTGCCACAAACATGCCCCAGGTCACGTACACCTATTACATTGTCACAAACATACCCCAAGTCACGCATACCTTTTATATTGGGACAAACACGCCCCAAGTCACGTGTACCTATTATATTGTAAAAAACATGCCCCAGGTCACGTACACCTTCTACAATGTCAAAAATGTGCCCCATGTCACGTACACCTATTATATTAGGACAAACATGCCCCAACTCCATAATGCCTCCCCTGAAGTTCATTAATTTAATAAAGAAAACAAATGAAGACATGACATGAGAGTTCTTCACGAAGGAAAGCTTACAGAACCGTTTGGGATAAGAACAGGAGTGCGACAGGGATGCCTCTTGTCTCCATTTCTTTTCTTACTAGCAATAGACTGGGTTATGAGATCATCGACAACACACAACAGAAATGGAATCCAGTGGACTCTGACTAAGCAGTTGGCTGATCTGGATTTTGCTGATGACTTGGCTCTTCTGTCCCATTACCGTAATCAGATGCAGGACAAATTGAAAACTCTCGATGACAGGTCACAGCAATTGGGTCTGAAAATACACAGGGAAATGACAAAAATAATGAGAATAAATGCAGGTAATGATAACAGGGTTGAACTTAAAGAAACACCAATACAAGATGTAGAATCGTACACATATCTTGGCAGCAATATAGACAAAGTTGGAGGGACAGACAGTGATATCAGACTAAGAATACAAAAAGCAAGAGGAGCTTTCATTGCATTGGGAAATATATGGAGATCAAGAGAAATCGGATCCAACACGAAAATAAGAATCTTCAACTCAAATGTGAAGTCAGTCCTATTGTATGGCTCTGAGACGTGGAGAACAACAAAGACAACAACCAAAAAGCTACAGACTTTCATAAATGGGTGCTTGCGAAGAAGACGATGGCGATGGATAGGACACACACTGAGGAAACCTGTTGATAGCATTAAAAGGCAGTCCTTGTTCTGGAACCCCCAGGGCAAGAGAGGCTGAGGTAGACCAGGAAGCACATGGAGAAGAGGGCTGGAAACGGAGGTGAAAATGATGAGGAGAACGTGGAAAGAACTTGAGATGATGGCACGTGACAGGAGGACTTGGCGTGTGTTTGTTGAAGGTCTATGCTCCTTTGGGAGTGGAGGGTTATGAATGATATGAAACATGCCCCAAGTCACGTACACCTATTATATTGGGATAAACATGCCCCAAGTCACGTACACCTATTATATTGTCACAAACACGACCCAAGTCACGTACACCTATTATATTGTCATAAACATGCCCCAAGTCACGTACACCTATTATATTGTCACAAACATGCCCCAAGTCACGTGCATCTATTATATTGGGACAAACATGCCCGAAGTCATGTGCACCTATTATATTGTCGCAAACATGCACCAAGTTACGTACATTTACTATATTTTCACTATATTGTCATAAACATGCCCCAAGTCATGTACACCAATTATATTGTCACAAACATGCCCCAAGTCACGTACATCTATTACATTGGGACAAACATGCCCGAAGTCATGTGCACCTATTATGTTGTCGCAAACATGCACCAAGTTACGTACATTTACTATATTTTCACTATATTGTCATAAACATGCCCCAAGTCACGTACACCTATTATATTGTCACAAACATGCCTCAAGTCACGTACACCTATTATATTGTCACAAACATGCCTCAAGTCACGTACATCTATTATATTGGGACAAACATGCCCGAAGTCATGTGCACCTATTATATTGTCACAAACATTATCCAAGTCAAGTGCACGTATCTAGTTGCTAATGAACCAGGGCTCTGGAGTCGGAGTAGGGAGTCGGAGTCGTGGAGTCGATAATTTTTTGTGGAGACGTTAAAACATGCCCGACTCCAACTCCGAATTTACGGTAAGCCAAGGCAGAGTCACGTTTGATCTAAACCAAGGCAGAGTCCCGTTTGATCTAAGCCAAGGCAGAGTCACGTTTGATCCATTGGCTTTAAAAAATTAAAATAACATGTTTAAAGTAGAAGTTTATTATTAACTTAGTACGCTTTAAGCAACGGAAGTTACAAGTACCTTGTGAAATAGTGAGTTAAAAACTTTAAAAAAATCTTCTCCTGTATAAATTAGAAGGGGCAAGAGTTCTGCAAATCCCGCTCTATCATTACATTATCTAACAGTGAAAGAAGCGCTCAAAATCCAATACCATACTCCCCCGAGACGATTCACGATGCTGCTTTGACTGTCATAGCGTTACCACCCACTTAAGTCATTGTGTGACGTTTGTTTTCTGCCCTCATAATAATCAAATCCAATTTGAGAGCAGCATTGAAGGCGGCCATATTAGAAGCGATCCTTTATTTTTTAAAGAACCAATTCAACTTAAATAACAATTATCATATTTTTAAATACTTATTGAATGTTTGTTTTGTATTATTGTATGAATGAATGAATAGTTAACATGTAATCTACGAAAGCCGTATATTCATTTATTCATATATATACCATACTTATTCATTTAAACCTACTCTGCCAATCGGACTTTCATAAAACAACACAGCTTCGTGTCATTGCAGTGCGTCCGTTTCAGTCATAGACAAGTGCACATCATTGCAATGCGTCCGTTTCAGTCATAGACAAGTGCACATCAGCTAATAGTGATGATTCTGTTTTCTCTGGATTAGACAACGATTTGGGACCTCTGCTCTAGACAGTAAGAAAAGGGGGGACGGAAAACAACCTCTTGACAGACACACGGCTGTTTAATTCTGCATATGAGCTGACAACGTTTCGCTCTGTAGATTTACTTTTCATTAGGTTCACATGTCATTTGTCTGTCTTTCTGTCTGGGATTTTCCTGCCTTCATTTGAAAATTAAGTTTTGCTTCGTTTTGGCGAGGTGCGCGCCGTTCAACCCAGACATAACGCCGTCGGTTATATTATGGGGACTTTTTTAATCACATTACTATACTGTTCAAAAAAAGAAACGCATAGCTATCCGAGGGCGCGTTTTTATGAGTTTGTAAGTAAAATTTGGTGCTAGGGTATATAAAAACCAGCCTCAAATGTTCTTTACAGTGTCAAATGCACTTGTTGACGTGAATTGCGTTCGTTTTTGTAATCGTTACAACGCAGTGGTCAATAGTGTTTATGACGCAATTTTTGATCACAGCTCATGTTGCGCGCACGTGAAAGCAACAAAATTTGGGGTGAACACTATTCACTGACTACGCAACTGAAACCCTATAAAAGGATAACGCTACACACACAAAAAATCAGTTCATTTTCAAGCAGACATTTATGGCGTCTCTAAATTTAAGGAACATTGCTATTGGCCGACTGCATGCAGGCGAAAGTCAAAGTCAGGTTGCCAGGCATCTAAACGTGCATCAGAGTACCATCAGTCGACTTTGGCACCGGTTCCAAGCCACTGGCTCAGTTGAAGACCGGCATCGCAGTGGACGACCCAGAGTGACAACAGCAGCGGAGGATCGCTTTATTCGGCTTCGTCACCTCAGAGACAGGTTTACAACAGCTTCCTCAACTGCCCAGTCATTGCCTGCAGGACGTCATGTGTCTGATCAAACTGTCCGGAATAGACTTCATGACGCTGGACTTTGCGCCCAACGACCTCACCGAGGCCTGTCCTTACGCGCCGCCATCGCCAAAATCGACTTTTTTGGGCCAACCAGCATCGTCCCTGGGCAGCTGACAATCAATGGAGACGTGTCTGGTTTAGTGACGAATCTTTCTTTTTTGTTGCAGCGTCATGATAGACGGCGTAGGGTCTACCGTAGGCGAAATGAACGTTTTGCCCAAAATTGCGTTGATGAAGCTCCTCCGCACGGTGGTGGAGGTGCAATGGTGTAGGGAATGATCAGTTACAACGGAAGGAGTCAATTGGTGCACATTGAAGGAGGCTTGAATGCGCAACGATACGTCAATGAAATTCTTCGACCCCATGTCCTTCCACTTTTGGCTGCCCAAAGGTCTGTGTTTCAACAGGACAACGCCAGACCCCATTTTGCACGGTTGACCACGCAGTTCCTGACTGCCAACAACATTCTCACCCTTCCCTGGCCATCCCTGTCTCCAGACAAGAGTCCGATTGAGCACCTGTGGGATGAGCTGCATAGACATGTTTGTCGCCGAGACGTACTCCAGTCAATCGTCGTGATCTGTTCCAGGCACTCCAGGAAGAGTGGGCAACCATCCCACAGGCCCACATCAGACGCCTGATCGCATCCATGCCCAGGAGATGCCAGTCGCTGATCGATGCAAGAGGAGGCCACACACCATACTAACGGGAAAGCCCGTACGCCTAAAAAACCCTCGTGACCCAGATGCAAAACAATTGGCAATTGATTGGTTGAACCCTAAGGTATTCTTGTGTGCAATTTGAACAATTAACTCATTAAATTAAAAAAGTTATTGAATGTCAAAATTATGGCTATGTGTGTGCCTTCAGTAGCTATGCGTTTCTTTTTTTGAACAGTATAATAAAGTTTAATAACTTTAATAAAAAAGATAATAATAGAAAGTATACAATAGAAAAATAATATAAAAAATGTATGCAGATGTTACAACACTGAGCACAGTAATAGTAATGTTGATTTAAATATGGTAGGCTGATCAATGATCTTGGAGGTGGTTAGCAGTCGTTATTACACTGACGCTCCCCATGATGTATACGCCTTCAACCAGCAACTAAACATTTGTCAACGTTTTCTTTATCCCTTTCATTTATGTCTTCAGTTCTCTTCTCCACGTGTTTTGTTTTCCGGTCTATCCCTTCTTATTTTATCATGGGCATTCCAGATTAAGGACTGTCTCTTAATGCTACGAACAGGTTTCCAAGGTGTGTTGTCCTATCAGCGTCTTCTGGGTTAACTATGGAAGTGATGAAAGTACTAAGGATGACATGTTTAACATCTGACTGTTTCTTGCCACCTTTCTTCTCACCTTTCTCTCCACTCCTTGCAGCTGGGGTCTTTTCATGTTTTTCCGCGTCACTTTCCTTCTTGGGCTGAGCACTATCTTTCTTTTTTGTCATCACCCCCGGGAATTTTAACTCAAGATTTTAGTTGATTTTAAAAGCTGCATTTTTACGTTTAATCAAATGGACATGACATACGCCCCATAGCTGTTAATGCGTTAGGGGAGTAAAGTGCTCGAGATTTCACTATACGTCTCAGCTTTATGAGGTGGGATAACTGGTTGCTTTCCACTCAGCTTTTGGCTTCCGTAATTCAAAGGTAGAGCCGGGTACCCATTTACAGCTGGGTAGACTGGAGCATGACGTTACGTGGCTTCGAACTTGGAAACTTTGTCTTGAAAAGCAAGCGCTCTTACCATTCTATCACTTTAACGAAGAGTCTCTAGTCCCTAGTACTGTAAACTCCAAATTTTATTATAAATATTCCAAATATTCTTAAGTTTTCTTTTTCTTTTACTAGAATTGTTTGCCTGTATCTGGGTATGTATTACAGCTCTTGTATACATTCGGAAAACAAATCCTAGCCGTATATGTATTATACTTTAAAACATCAGGGAACACTTTTTTTATTTAAATAAAAAAATTACTCACACCTGTTTACAGTATTTAAGTATTTAAATGGTCTAATTGCTTCCCTTAGAAAGAAAAAACGCGACAGATAACTTACATATCTTGCAACAAGGGAAACAATTCAAAACAACATCAATTTTAGTGAGTTTCTCTTATCAAAATGTAATAAATTAAGTAATTTTTTTTTTTTTTTTTTTTTTTTTTGGTACGCCCGCTAATACTCGAGGCGAAATCTCAGGTTATTATTAATGTCTAACCTGACATTGATTTTACGTGAGTATCCCTTTTTTCTTGTACAGAGACAGGTGTCCCTCGCCATTCAGGCAAATACTCGCCGATTTCGGAGGTACCCATTAGAGCTGGGTCGGCTCAGGAGCCGCCAATCCCTGGTCGACGACACTCCTTCAAATGTGGTCGCCAGGTCTCGAGTTAATCCAGTCCAAATCCCGGTCGACGAAAAATCCTCAAATGCCGTCGCCCGGGTTTGATCCTGAATCACCCGGTCGCCAGAGCGGTGTTGTAACCACTACGCTAGCGCGCCTCCACAAGTAATTAGTAAATATAAAGTAACAATAACAGTATTTAATTCTTTTATGGAGCTTTTTTTGTTCTTTTACTTTTTTATCGTTCATTTTAAAAATGTGTATACGCTTAAAATTCAAATTAAATTAATGCCGTTTTAAACACTACACGGAACACGATATGAAGATTATATCAAGATATAATGCTTTATTACTTTACTTAATTGTTCCCCTTCTACCGTTAGGTGTAGAGGTTTGGAAGAGAAAGCGCCAGACTATCCTATTGGCTGTCTTCCTCCTGGCCTGGTTCCATTCTAGTCCTCAGTCCTTCAAAGATTGTCTAATGTTGTCCTCCCAGCGGACTCCGGGTCGTCTTAGAGGTCCGGATCCCTGGCTCTTAGTTTCTTATGCTTGTCGTGGTAGCCGATCTTCTCCCATTCTGCAGACATGGCCAAACCATCTTAGTTGGGACTGTTCTACTTGGGTCTGCAGGGGTGGGATTTTAGGCCTTGACGTATCGTCTGGTTGCTGACCATGTCTCTTCTTGTTACTTCGACCACCTTCCTCAGATACCTGATTTCTGAGGTTTGGATCTGGCTTTTGTGGGTTGTAGTTATTGCCCATGCCTCGCATCCATACGTCAAGTCTGAGACATAGGCGGAGCGGTATACAACCATCTTCGTTTTCTTACCAACCTCTCTCTTGCTGAGGAATCTCGATTTATGGCATGAAAAAGTCTCCCAGCTGCTGCTTTTCGAGTGGCCAACTCTTCTTTGATGCCTCCCTTCCGGTCTATAACAGATCCGAGGTATTTAAAGTGGTCGACCTGCTCCAGGACCTGTTCTCCCAGCTTAATCTTGTGCCTTCTTTCTTCTCGTGATATCACCTTGGATTTTGTTTTAGAGCTGCTTATGACCATCCCTCTCTTCTCCAGCTCTTCCTTCCAGGCTTGCAGGTTGGATTGGAGATGGGCCTCTGATTTAGCAATCAGGGTAACATCATCAGCAAATGCCAGCTCTGAAATACAGACCTGTCTCATCTTCCAGTACCCCACTGAATACTTTCTTGTTCTCTCCTTACATTCCTTGATGACATCGTCCATGAGGAGTATGAAAAGATAAGGTGACAGGATATCACCTTGTCTTACACCAGTGGTGGTACTGAACTCTTGTGATTTATGGTTTGCTGTCATCACATAATTTATGCAAGACTTGTAGAAGCTCTGTATAGCTTAAATCAGAGGTGCTGGAATTTTCTTCCTTGCCAAACAGTCCCATAGTTTGCTCCAGGGGACCCTGTCAAACGCCTTTTCCAGATCTAGGAAACAAAGATGGATCTTACTCTTATACTCAAGGGCCTTTTCACTCAGCTGTCTGAGTGCGAAGATTAGGTCTGAAGTAGTTGGGTTGCTCGGAATCCACACTGGACCTCATCCAATTGTGGCTAAGCTAGGCGTCTGAGTCTCTGCTCTAGGATTCTAGAGTAGATTTTACTAGGGACACTGAGAAGGGATATGCCTCTATGGTTTCCACATTGTCGATTGTCACCCTTTTTGAAAATCGGTGTTATGATGGCAATCTCCCAATCCTTTGGTATGGTCTTGTTGCACCACGCTGCCTGTAGGACCCTTAAGAGTAATAGGTCGCCTGATGCTCCCATGTATTTAACCATTTCTTGTGTTATACCATCATGCCCTGCTGCTCTGCCCATCTTGATTTTCTCCAGTGCTGCCTTCAGTTCTTCCATCTTTATGTCATCTTCACCACCATTAGTTCTCTTCTGTGCTAGTGGTTATCATTTCTGATGCTTGCCCTTGCTCACCATCAAGAAGTTCTGAGATATATTCTTTCCATCTTTCCATTACTTCCTTCGGGGCAGTAAGCAATTTGCCTTGCTTGTCTTTTATAAATTTAAGAGGGCATTTTTTTCCTTCCTCGTGTTCTTTAGGGTCTTGTAGAACAATTTCTGGTTTTCTTGTGCATCTTTTTCTACCTTTTCTCCAAATTCTTTCCAGGACTTCTGTTTTGCTGCTAGCACCTTGTTCGTTACTTCTGTTCTGGGTATCACATATTCTCTATATTTCTCTATTTGTCCTGCTGTGTTTTTAGCTCCTATGTATTGTTTCCATGCCATTTTCTTCTTTCTTATTTTCTGTTTGACTTCCTCTGTCCACCAAGGTGTCCTCTTTCTCTTGTTCCCAAGTCGGACTTCACTGCATGCTTCTGCAGCAGCTGTGGTTACGATGTCCTTGAATTTAAGGCATAGGGTTTCCAAGTCAACAGGTTGTTCTTCTGTGTTTCTCACCGCTGCAGCAATAAGCCCCTGATATCTGGTCTTAATTTCTGGCTCTCTCAGCTTGTAGGTCTTAATGCTCATTTCTCCCGTTCGTTTACTTAGTTTCTTGCGTGATGTTGGGCAGTTCCTAGGCTGAGCAACTCTTTCAGTTGTTCTTTTGATTGTTAGCAGGTAGTGATCACTTCCAATCTATGGCCCCCTCCAGACTCTAGCATCCCGGACATACTTGAATGAGCTCCTCCTAACTATGGCATAGTCGATCACTGACTTCTCATTCCTTGTTGGTTCACATCTAGTGTATGCATGTATGCGCTTATGGGGGAACTTTGTGTTTGTAATGATCATATTCTGCTCAGTGCAGAATCTAAGCAGTCGCTTTCCATTGTCATTGAGAGTATCTTCTCCATATCTTCCGATAACTCCACCCCATCTAGCATGGTCATTTCCAACTCTGTCCTTGGAAATCTCCGAGCGAGATAATTTCATCTAGGCAGTCATCCACTGTCCTTTGAAGCAGCTCGAAGAATTCCTCCTTGACCTCTGCTCTCTCATCCTCATTTGGCCCATACACTATGACAAGGTTGACTGTGGTTTCTCATTCTTTTAGTTTTACAACCATAATGCCCTCCGAGACAAAGTTCCATCCCTTGACACTATCTTTTTGGTTTCTTGCCACAATGCAACCCACACCCCCTTTAGCTCTTTCAGATGTGGGTACACCACTGTAGAGCAGCGTGTCGCCATCAAAATCTACGACTCCTTGTCCCTTTTTCTTCGTTTCCGTTATAGCCAAGATTTCTAGTTTTGCTTTCCACATCTCTTCCACCAGCGCCTCTTCTTTCCCATTTATACTTCTTGTGTTCCAACTTTCATAAGTCGTAGTCCGTAGTCCGTTCCAGTTCGTCGCCTTTAGAATCAGTCCGGTTTTCTCTCATGTATTTCGCGTGATCGTGATTTAAAGCAAACAGGCGATTGGCCTGTTGTGCCTTTGCATGGTGGGGCTGCCTCCTTACTGCCTCCATGCAGGCCGTCCTCCTCCTTTTTCTATAATGCTTTATGCTAATCAAATTTACTAAGAAATTAAATTAACCAGACCATAAGGTCCTCTATATTTGAACAGGAGAGTTAAATTAAATTAGTACCCTGAGTCTACGTCGAAAATGAGGCACATTCTTTTTATTAATTTTTTTCAAAAATATTCAATAAAAGTTGATACTACTCGATCTGTTATGTACATGTACATGAAAGCGTTGATGCAAAGTGTACCAGATACAGTGGTGGTTCAGTGCTTCATATGAAGCAAAACGCGAAGTGGCAATATTAAGTATTACCATGGGAAATATTTTCTTCGCACTTATCTGCGTTTTAAGAATAACAACAAAACATTTATTCTCTTTCTGTAAGGGAGCCGGGCTGGTGTAATGGTTACCACATTGCGCTGGCGATCAGGTGTTCAAGGTTCAAGCCCGGGCGTGTGCATTTGAAGAAGTCTCATTGACCGGGATTTTGACTGAATAAACTGAACGGCTCCTGAGATAAACCCTCTGTGGATGGGAAAGAGCGAAGCTCCTGACCGGGTTGGAAGGAAAGTCCACAGGCTCCCCAGCCTCGCAATGACATGTCACTGGGCCGAAGAGCTGAAACCCCCAAGTGCCGCTGGTTAAGAAAAAAAAATTATCTTCCTGTTATAAAATCTTGTTGCTATTCTTTTTCTTTTGTTGTCATAATTTTCCATGTTGCAGATTTCCAGTAATTTTTGAGCCATTAAACCTCACTTTACAACCATTCAAGCTGCTTTTGCAAGAAGTGATCTAGAGTTTGTTCATATGTAGATAGTTGTGTTAGTAACATGCAGCAACTCTCTCTGTCTCTGTCTCTCTCTCTCTCTCTGTCTCTCTCTCTCTCTCGTTCGTTCATTTATTCATTCATCACCCTTCAGTTCCCTAAGGAGCATAGACCTTCAACAAACTTATGCTAAGTCTTCCTGTCACGTGCCGTCAGCTCAAGGTCTTTCCGCGTCTTCTTCATGTCTGCCTCCAGTTCTCTTCTCCACGTGCTCGTTCATCTTCTTCCGCCCCTCTTAACCTTGGAATCCCAGACAAGCACTGCCTTGTAATGCTATCAGCAGGTTTCCTCGGTGTGTGTCCTATCAATCTCCAGCAGCTTCTTCTCATCTTACCTGGCACTTACCTGGTTCTTGTCATCAGTTTCATGTTTGTGGTCATGGGACCTCAAGACGCAGCAATAGAGACCGCAGTCAGCGACTCATAGCTTGACTGCCTGCGTCAGGACCAGCGAACCAGAGCTGGTCAAGACCGTGCTCCACCTCCACGTGGTGGTCCTGGAAACAGTCTGCAACAGTGCAGGCTGGCTGAGCGAGTACGGATCGCAATGGGAAGGCAAACCCGGTCCTAAAAAATGCCGTGCAGAAGTCGGATGTGTCGACCGAAAGGTGCAGATATCACAGCTTAGGCGTAAACAGACACAACGCAACCACCGTCCTTTTCAGGGCGAACGAGGAAGAAGGAAGAAGAAGATGTTTGTGGTCTTGTCATCTTTCTACTTGGTTCTGGTCATTTCACCGGTAGCAAGCCTTACTGTTTTGGACAAGGGAACTACGAGGGAAGGTCAAAAAGTAATGCCTCCTATTTTTTATGTATGTAAATACTGCATTGGTGTGCAATTTGTAAATTTAGCAGGATTTCCGAAACACTCTTCTGCACTGTATAGCATTACCAACCTGTTTCAGTAACAGGTGGCACCACTGTAACAGTTTTAAAATGGTTGCCAAAGACGTTCGGTTAAAACAACGTTATGTCATAGAATTCCTCAATGCTGAAGGCGAGACCCCAATTCGCACCCAAGAACGTTTGAAGAATGTTTATAGAGATTTAACAGTGGATGTTAGCACTGTCCGACGTTGGGTACATCGTTGTGACGAAGCTGAAGGTCAATCCTGAATGGCTGACGCAAAGCGGACTGGTCGTCCGACTACCGCAGTGACTCCACACAACATTCATCGAGTTGATGGCATCATTCGTGGTGACCGTCGGGTAACACTGGATGAACTTTCTTCCATGTTGTCCATTAGTAAAGGCAGTGTCCAGAACATCATTAAAGACATGGGTTATTCAAAAGTTTTTGCACGGTGGGTACCCAGAATGTTGACAGACAGACATAAAGAAACAAGGAAAACCATAGCCATCAACCTCCTGCACCGTTACGAAACTGAAGGAGAAGAGTTTTTATCGAATATTGTGACAGGTGATGAGACTTGGGTTCATTTTTTTGAACCAGAATCCAAGAGGCAGTCAATGGAATGGCATCACACAACATCGCCGACAAGAAAGAAGTTCAAAAGTTCACCATCTGTAGGGAAAGTTATGGCCTCCGTGTTTTGGGATGAGAAGGGCGTGATTCTTCTCGACTTCTTGGAACAGGGAAACACAGTGAATGCAGACGGTTACATTGAAACTTTGAAGAAGCTTTAGAGGTCGTCTTCGGCGACTTTACCCATTAACAGATCAGAGAACTGCACTACTGTTGCACGATAATGCCACGCCACACACCGCTAAACGCACCATTGATGCGATTGCAGAATTTGGCTGGACATTATTACCACATCCCCCTTACAGTCCCGATCTTGCACCTTCTGACTTCCATCTGTTTGGACCAATGAAAGAAGATCTTCGCGGACATCACTTTGAGGACACCGAGACCCTTAAACGCGCCGTACACCAGTGGTTTAGAAAAAGGACACAAATTTTTACCGTGTGAGAAGATGGACAAAAACTGTAACGAATAACGGAGACTACATTGAGAAATATATTTATGAAGTTCAGACTTGGGGCTACATTTCAATGTGAATTTTATCTGTTTTCTTGCCTATTGAATGAAATTAAAAATTACGAGGCATTACTTTTTCACCGTCCCTCGTAGAAGCAGATGCGACAGGAATAAAGAATACATGTAAGGAGTTTGATCGGATGGCACAAGACCGCAAGGCTTGCTATAAATTCGCTGAAGGCCTATGCTGAAGGGTAATGATGACAATGATGAAAGCAGGGGCGGACTGACAGTGATCTGGATACCCCAGGGAACTTGTGTGACCGGCTGGCCTACACTAGCATTTATACGTGCTATAATGCTACATATAAGAATGACAGACATTAAAAGCAGATACGGCGTTTTCGCACAAAACGCAGTATCATTAAAAGTTCAATTAGCAGTCACGGCTCTGAGAGGACAACATAGAGCAGTTCCAGAGAACAATAATGAATGGGTGTTATGCGCGGGAAAGTGTGAAGTGAGAGTTGTGATCTTGGGTTTTTTTCCAATTGTTAAGGTGGAAAAAAGAAGCGTGTGAAAAATGTCGAAAAAACAGAAAGACGTGTGCAACTTGTCGAAAACAGAAAGACGTGTGTAAAATGAGCGAGACGTGTGGAAAATGGCGGGAAAAAGAAGGAGCTGTATAAAAGGCGGCAAAATGCGAGAAAGGAGAGAGATTTGCGAAGTATTCATTGTGTTGTGTTAGGCAAGCCAGATTCGAGTTTCGTCTTGGAGATTATGAAGATCAGTAGGTATTTTTTCTTTTGGATATAACTCCCTATTTTGTGTATACGTAAGTAAACGATCATGTCATTGTGAAAATACCAGTGCTTGTCGAATGACGTTCAATAAACTTCTGGTTGAATTTACTGCATTGCTGTTTTTTGGAACGTTACAGTTTTTCTTTTGGATATACCTTGTCATTTTGGGGCCGTTTTGCTTATCACTAAACCTAAAAGGGAAGAACGAACCTGGAAAGGAAAATTAGCAAAAGTCAAGAATCTCCATCTCAGGCGGAAGGCCTGTAGCACTTGAACAACAACATATAAAGGATTAGCTCTGATTGAAAACAAAATCAATATAACTACTTGCGCATTTAACTGAACTTGACCGCCAAGCTGAATAGCTGCGTTTTTTTCTAACCTTCCAATTCAGTGGCATGATATAGCCATTTATATGTGCATTTTTGATGGACCAGGGTCAGTCCTAGAACTCTATATGAGAGGAAAATTTATGGAGGTTAGTATTTAACTAGAATTCTCAGAAGGAGGAGAATAATCGTCAAATTCGTATGAAATATTCAGACTCGCAGTCTCACTGTCGGCAGGTAGCCATGTCTAGCTGCGCGTGCATATAGCTGTGATGTTCTGACGACAATACTGCATTGTATCCTTAAACGGACATTGACACGTAAACCAGCAGTCTACGTTATTGATTAATTTATGCATGACTTATAAGGACTTATGTTCTGTTCCTATTTGAAATGATCATCCTGTGTGTACATGTGATTAAATATTACGGACTCAATCTGAAGGCATTAATTACTTCATTAATGTTGCTGAGTTCAAGTTACATGAACTACTTCTTCATACCATGCTTGAGTTGTGTGAACACCTTCACCCTAATTCGCGTAATACTAAACAAAGCACGATTAACAAGAGATCACTAAAGTAACCATACTCAGTGCATGATCTTCAACCGGCAAATAACTCAGCAACAAAGTGGTGGCCAGTGTGGGGAGCGACAAAAAAAAAAAGAAACAAATTTATGTTCCTTACGCACAGATTAACCATAATATTTACGATCAAGTTTCGATCACATGACCATTACGAAGCTGACGTGACGCACGTGATCATGAATAGCAACATGACGTCACTGTTGCATTGTCGCCGTGAAGAAGACATCTTTTCAACGCCTTTCTAGTTCGCTTCAAATTTATCAAGATGCACAAGATGGACTACCGTTGCCTGCCCATCAGGAGCAGACAGTCAAAGGCACAGGCCTAGCTGTTGACGACCTCTAGCACTGATATTAGCAACTGAAAAGATAAGTCTAGGTGTTTAACTGTTGTTATTGCAAACAGTGCTAACTGAGTCCATGCCCTCTGCCTACATCGGCATGTTTTTACCTATGTTTAATGTACTTTTTGTTGTCTTAATGTGTTGTTAATTCGTGGGAGGTAGGGAGGATGAACCGAAATTAGATTCTGTGGCTCTCACGATGCCTGAATTGATTTCGGTCGTTTCTTAGGGCAGTTAAACGATTGCACTTTTGGAAGCCCCATTGAGGTTTGCCATTGGACCTGTCCAAATCTGCTGTCGTTTGACGATTTGTGTTAGCTGTACCGTTCCGTAGATAACTGGTGTATTTTATTCGTACTCAGTTCACAATTTTATTCAGTTTTGTATCATGTTCGTTAACTATTTCGTCCAGTCTCCTCTTACTATCATTTATTTGATGATTGTTAAATGGTCGTCCGTTATGAGTCCTGTGATGTCATCATTTTTTGCAGTCATTTTTTTTGTGTACTTTGAATATTAAGTTGACCTCGGGTCAGACCTTGACCCTTCATTTGGCTTGTGACACTTCCGCTTGTTTTATTTAGTTCATAAATTCATTTTTAATTGTGAAAATGTCTTTTTTGCGTCTTGACATTGTTTGTACCCTTTAGTTGCATCATTGTTTTGTTTGTCCTCATGATATATATTAAATACTACATTAATAATATGATATTATATGCAATAATACACTTGTAATTTAATTTAATTAATTTTTTCTGATATTTAAGGTTAATATGGGACATTGCATAATTATGCAGTGATAGTCCAAGAAAGTAGCACTACAATTTATAAGAGATGCCTAGGGCATAATAATAATATAATATATATATTGACCAAATAAAATAATCTTATAGTCTACCTTTGAGGTAATAGACCCATTGTATATTATTTAATATACTTTTTCTGGTACTAAGAGAGTGACTTAGTACATTGAACAATATAATTACTAGGAATCATACCCAACATTATTGGATATTAAGATTAATTGTGTGATATAATTACATTATATTTAACAGATATCATAACTATTTATGATATAGTTAGTACTTAGATACAATATTGTTACAAAATATTGTCTATTGGTTGAACTTAGACATAAGAGTTCAGTACTATTGTGATTATTTATATTGAATATTCCTAAGTTGAGTAAGTATAATAATTACTCTGAAGCTACTATTGACTATTTTAATCAGTAATTACCAATAATTACTTACCAGATAAAAGTCAAAATGCTTACTATAGACCATTTCGTTAAAATTGGTAAGGAATATGGTTATAAATCTCAAGAACTTCGTCAGTTTGCTGAGGCAGAACTGGAAAAACATAAAGCAGAAATAGAGGAACAAAAGGCTGCATTAAAGAAAGAGGAGGAGGAACGTGAGATGAAGCAAATTGCCAAGGAAAATAGATTAAGAGAGATTGCTCAACGTGAAAGAGAAGAGCAAAGAGCAATTACCAAACAGGAAGAAGAGAATAAATTGAAACGAGAGGAAATTATTTTACAACAAGAAATGGAATTGGCGCGTATTAAATTGGAGACAGCAAGATTACAAGCACAAAGTGCTGATGCAAACCAGAATAATAACGCACAAAATGGATCGTCATCCAGCCAAACTAAACATTTCTACAACTTTAAATTACCCACTCTCAACTTAAACGTGGACGACCTTTCATCGTTCCTGTCACGTTTTGAACAGACTTGCAAAACTAACCATTTGCCTGAAGAGTCATGGGTACTCAAATTAAATGAATTCTTGGTTGGAGAACCACTGACGGCTTCTCAAAATGCTGACCCATCAATAGCAAATAACTACGGTGCTATTAAGTCCTTGCTTTTACGAAGGTTTCACCTGGACGAGGAACACTGTAGGTTGAAATTTAAGGGAATTTTACCTGAATCTCCAAAAGATTTTGCAGGATTCATTGCGAACATACGCAATACATTTAATAGATGGGTTGAACTGGCAGAAGTCAACAAATCGTACGACAAATTAGTTGATTTACTACTACGGGATAAGGTATTATCTTCGGTTAGCCAGCCATTTTTTGCATATTTGCAGGAGCGTAAACCAGGTACTATGGACGAGTTAGAAAAAATTTCTTTAAACTACTGTTCGGCACATCCGAATGCAACCATTTCTAACTCCTCATTAAGAGAACCTCTACCTGTAGCGTCTAATATGGCCTACAATCATAATAACAAACAAAGACATCACAGTGTAGACAGAAGCAGGTTCCAAAGAAATCACAATGTTAACTTTCAGAAGGGACATAATAATGATTTCAACAATAAAAATGAGTTCAACAGAGGTAGATCACGAGATAGAAATTATTCACCTCAAACAAACTACCACAATGGTCAACATAACACTAATTATAATCGATCACATACTCCCAATAATAACAATAACTGGAATGGTAATAATCATGGCTCGAGACATCGAGATAATAGTTACTATAGAGGACGACGAGATAATTCTAACAATTATACTCGGAATCGATCTCATTCTCGGGGATCATCTCATTACAACCATAATACAGGGGCGGCAGTTACAAATAATACTACCCCTATAGCTCAGGTCCCACTTGACAATAATACAACACAGTCTTCTGCTGCATGTTTTGCTATTAATTATAATGTGGCAAATAGTTGCCAACAATGCAATCTTATTTTTCAGAAGGCGAAAGAAACAGTGCTTAACTGCGGACATATTATACCACAGGTAGGTCTTGCAGTCAACGATGGAACAGGCTTACTAATTTTTAACAGGGGATTAGTTAATGGATCCGTCGTCTCAGTGCTGAGGGATTCAGGATCCACAACGATCGGTATACGTCAGTCGCTGGTACATCCTAGCTGTGCGACAGGAGAATATGTACGCTGCATGACATTTGGTGGAACTATTGAGTTCTACCCAACAGCTATTGTTCATATTAGAACACCTTTTTTCACAGGGAACGTAAAAGTATGTATGCTAAAAAAGCCTATAGCTGATCTGATGGTTGGTCGTATACACGGCAGTAAAGATTGTACTCCAGATGAGATCATAGAATGGGAGAAACATAACCTATGCACTGGAAACGCCGTGACGACTAGAGCGCAGACTCAACTCATGGAGAAAGTTGATGATAATAAAATGGATGCAGACAACCAAGAGGAATTTGTAGTCAATTCACCTATTGACAGGGAAACATTTGCAACCAAACAAAAAGAGGATAAATCTTTAAAAAAAATTTTTAAGCTGGTTGATAAAGTTGACAATCTATCCTCAGGTAATAATAACAAACATTGTTTTGTTATTAAAAATGACATATTGATTAGATGTTTTAATGACAAATCACAAATGAAACAACAAGTTATGGTCCCGTATACTTTTAGACGGTACATTCTTCAACATGCACATGACTCACATTGTGCTGGACATATGGGATATACTCGAACACGATCTCGAGTACTGTCTTCATTCTTTTGGCCAGGAGTGTCAAGAGATATTTCGCAGTATGTACGTTCCTGTACTACATGCCAAGAAGTGAAAGCACGTGGAGCTTTTCACACGGCGCCTATTCAGGCTTGCGATATCTCAGTAAGACCTTTTGACAAGATGGCCATAGATATTATTGGTCCATTGCTACCATCGGCCAGAGGACATAGATTCGTCCTTACGTGCATTGATTTGTGCACACGATGGCCAGAAGCTATCCCATTAAAGACCACCACTACCACAGATGTAGCTGATGCACTACATCTCATCTTTTCTAGAATAGGGTTTCCTAGAAAACTTTTATCAGACCATGGGTCACAGTTCATATCTGACACCATGAAGGAAGTCATGAAAACTTGGAACATTGATAGGAATTTAAGTAGTATTTATCATCCTATGAGTAATGGTGCGGTTGAAAGACTTAACCGTACACTTAAACAACTACTACATAAGGTTACTGTTAAGCACCCTCATGACTGGGACAGAGCACTCCCAGCTGTTCTATTTGCTTATCGGGAGGTACCGCATGAACAAACTGGCTTCTCTCCCTTTGAATTAGTTTTTGGTGCTCCCCCAAGAGGTCCTATGGGACTAATAAAAGACTTATTAATTGACGAGGAGATGACTCAGGACACTCAGTCATCTTACGAATATGTGATTAATCTTCGGAAGAACATTATTGAGTCTTGCCAGTTGGCAACAGCTTCTTCTGAGGCTGCAAAAGCTAAGGCTCGATCTCTACAAAATAGGTCTCGACGATTACGCCAATTATTCCCAGGCGACGAGGCTTATGTGTTACTTCCTCACAATAACAATAAATTATTGATATCTTGGAATGGTCCTTACAAAGTCATTGATAAAATTTCCGACGTTGATTACGTCTTAGATATCAAGGGACACAAAAAGATATTTCATATTAACATGCTCAAGCAATTTCATACACGTCCTGAACACTTACAGTCAATTTTTCATGAACTAGATGACAACACAGTATCTACTTGTTATTATTCTAACTTATCTGTCATCCAGGAAGAAGAATCTTCTTTTCCTGAGGTACAGTTACCGTTACCGGTACCAGTAGTTCAACCTACTGAATCTTGGCGGGATGTAACCATCTCTTCAACGGTTACACCGCAACAGCGTCTACAGATTGCTAATCTATTACAATCTTATCCAGATGTGTTGACCGACGTCCCGGGTCGCACATCGGCTATCAGTCATGACATTACTCTCAATGATGATACACCTATTCGTGTACATCCCTATTCTGTTCCTTTACATTTCCTTGCTAAAACTACTAAGGAACTTGAACAGATGTTGTCTCTGGGAATCATTGAGACTAGTAATTCGCCATTCTCTTCTCCATTAGTGATTGTCCGGAAGAAGGACAATAACATCAGACTATGTGTTGATTATAGAAAATTAAATGCTAAGACTATAGTTGACAGCGAACCACTTATCGACGACTTACTGCCACGTCTATCCAACGCAACTATATTTAGTAAGATAGACTTAACTAAAGGTTATTGGCAGATACCACTGACCGAAAAGGCTAAGTACTACACCGCATTTTCCACTCCACAAGGTCTATACCAGTGGAATGTGATGCCTTTTGGGCTTGTTAATGCGCCAGCTACCTTCATTCGCCTGATGCGACAAATTTTATCAGGTAGACCAGACGTTATTACATATATTGACGACATATGCTTGTTTAGTTCGTCGTTTGAGGAACATGTTTCGGGACTTAGATATGTTTTCGACACTCTAAGGAATTATCATCTAACTGCTAAACCTACAAAGGTGCAAATCGCGTGTAATGAGATAACCTTTTTGGGACATATCATTGGATCGGGATATATCCGAACGTTACCTAGTACAGTCTCCAAAATTCTAAACATAGCAGTTCCTCAGACGAAGAAACAGGTCAGGAGTTTGTTAGGACTTGTTCAATATTACAGTAGATTCATACCAAACTTGTCATCCATCACGGCTGTATTGTCTTCATTGTTAAAAAAAAAGACATGCCGGTGAAGGTGACATGGACTGGTACATGCAATGAAACTTTCAACAAAATTATAAATTTGTTCTCGCATGAACCAATTTTAAGACTTCCCGATGCTTCCAAAAGATTTTTCTTACGAACAGATGCTAGTAACTACGGCATTGGTGCATGCCTGCTCCAGAACCATGATGGCATTCTACATCCTACCTTATATATTTCAAGAAAGCTAAAGCCGGCAGAAACAAAGTATTCCACAGTGGACAAGGAACTTTTATCTGTGATATGGGCAATAACTAAACTTGAAAAGTTCTTGCTTGGTGCTCCCTTCACCATACAGACGGACCAACGTGCTGTAGCATCTTTGCGTCGATCTAACCATAAGAGCCAAAAACTCGCCAGATATGCAATCATCCTACAGCCATTTGAATTCTCCATTGAACATATTCCTGGCACTGAAAACATTGTGGCGGATGCGTTGTCACGTAATCCTATTGACGACGAATAATCAACATTAACATTCCTAAAACATATCAACTATAAGGGAACTAACCTTGCCTTCAATTTAAACTTTATAAACACTATATGCATCACAGAATTGAACTAACGACAATCGGGGTATACATGTTGACATAGAAACTTCGTCTAACGTCCATACACGATATATGAATATTCGTTGAACAATCATGGAACAATATCTGACGACAAGTCGAACTTATTATCCTATGTGCACTTAATTCTTGGATGCTGGGATAAATGACATTTCTTTCCAACGTAAACGTTTGAACATTTTTGCCTAAAAGAATTCATCAGGATCAAGACTACGGATGGATCATCATATCCTATACTAATTAATTAGTTAACTTAACTTCTTAATTGAATTATTATCAATAAAATGAAATGTGAGAAAAAAAATGAAATGAAAGAACAAAAAAAAGAGAACGAAATATAAAAAGAAGAAATTATGAAAAGAGAAAATAAATCTCACACAAGTATTAGATTAATATTTTTTTTTTAATGTACCTATACGTTATTTAGTTAGTTAAATTAGATAGTTATTATTCACTAACACTTAACACACACAATTAAGTTAAACTTATATTCGAATTTCTTTCTATTTCTTCTCACTTATTTTGTCTTTTCTTCTCTCATAACATCGCGTTACATTAGAACCTTAATAATTTAACTCTTAGTTTAATTAATTAATTTAATTTTAATTAGTCAAATTAATTCCTATATGACATACTAATACGACAGACCTTACTTTAATTTAATTCTATCATTCACTATTAACATTGGACATTTTATTTAGTTGATATAATAATATGTATAATATTGATATATAATATGATTAATGTTAGATGACTATGACAAATAGTTAGTTGACATGACCGCAACACGGTTCTACTCAGAACATCGTCGGCCATATGTCACAATTGTGTTAAATTTTTTTTGAAAAATTGTTAAGTCGGATAGATCTTGAAAAAAAATCTATCGATTTTTTTTTTCCCCGGTGTACAGGGAATTGTTACGGTATATGATATTAACGCCGTCTGCTAAAGGTTAGCGGACGTGCAAATGTAAAGGTTAAGACATTTAATATATTGCGATAGATGTTTCAATTATTGAACGCTCCATACACGATCGATTATGACGTGTCTAGCGTTGTTTAGGACACAGTCGGTAACTAGGAGACGCTACCCTTTGTTACTTGACCGCCAAGCTGAATAGCTGCGTTTTTCTAACCTTCCAATTCAATGGCATGATATAGCCATTTATATGTGCATTTTTGATGGACCAGGGTCAGTCCTAGAACTCTATATGAGAGGAAAATTTATGGAGGTTAGTATTTAACTAGAATTCTCAGAAGGAGGAGAATAATCGTCAAATTCGTATGAAATATTCAGACTCGCAGTCTCACTGTCGGCAGGTAGCCATGTCTAGCTGCGCGTGCATATAGCTGTGATGTTCTGACGACAATACTGCATTGTATCCTTAAACGGACATTGACACGTAAACCAGCAGTCTACGTTATTGATTAATTTATGCATGACTTATAAGGACTTATGTTCTGTTCCTATTTGAAATGATCATCCTGTGTGTACATGTGATTAAATATTACGGACTCAATCTGAAGGCATTAATTACTTCATTAATGTTGCTGAGTTCAAGTTACATGAACTACTTCTTCATACCATGCTACTGAGTTGTGTGAACACCTTCACCCTAATTCGCGTAATACTAAACAAAGCACGATTAACAAGAGATCACTAAAGTAACCATACTCAGTGCATGATCTTCAACCGGCAAATAACTCAGCAACACTGACGCGGACACACTAAGTCACTGACCCTAACCACCCATCCATTTGATTAAGCTAGATAGAGGCTAGGCGAGAATAGGCCCCCTACTGCTATGGGCTTTCTATTGCCAGACTGTTCAGTCCATCTCTGGAAGAAACCTTACTGATCTATTATTTCAATATCTTCTTGCTTCAACATAAAGATTTCTGAAAGCACCAACTTTCAGATCAATAGCAGCATTTACATTATTCCGGTTGCTACGTTCTCTGTTATGACAAAATCTCTGGTCTGTTATCTGCAGTATCGCAGATTATTTACAAAACGTCTGAAATTAAAAACTAGACAACGCGAATTCCGCCTCGGTGAAGTTTATTAAAATTATCAATTCCGTCGTGACCTGCCATTTGAAAATGATACCCGGTTTTGTTTGTCTGATATATTTGTTTGTTTAAATCCCATTGTTTCTTAGTTAATATTAATATTGTATCATTATCGTCACTCTTCCGCTCATCAAGGAGCATAGATCTTCAGCAAACTTAAACCAAGTTTTCCTGTCCCGTGCCGTCAGTTCAAGGTTTTTCAATGAGTTTTCTGTAGTAATTAATATTGTGTAATTCATGCATATACTGTGTGATGTTACTATTTTTCGTTGGTTGTTCAGTTTTTATTGAAGCTATTTCTATAGACGTCTTTGAATTATCCTCTGCCCATTCAATAAAAGTCATGTTTGGATAAAAATGATATATCGGTGACTTTATAACTGTTATAAAAATGACGTATTGGTTTTTATTTTCCTCAGCAAAATATGATACATTTCTTCTTTAAATCTCTCATAGCACACAATCAATGACATGTAGTCACATACAATTATTGTATATGAAATTATAAATTTCTACTCACTACCTAATAAATGCTCATTAAGGGAGCTTCACTTGATTTTACAGAAAAGAAAGCATAACAACCGAGATCATCTAAGCTGTCATGAACTTATTATTCTCACGACCCTTCTGTGAGGAAATATTGAATCGTGTTTTCTGAGCCCTCAGCTGAAGGTTATTTAGCAACTAATACTTTAATAGCTCTATATGGTTATGTATTTAAAACAATATATGTCATACGGGTGCAGGCATACAATTCACTAATTAGTGATTAATTCAACTATAGATTTATAGTTACCGATAAACAGGTTTGATAATCACTTATAGTTTAACCATGTAAAATAAATAAAGTTGTTGATAACAAAACGAAGCGATGATATTTCTCCTCATCGGATGATGTTAAATTTTGGTGGAATTAGGAAAATATTTGAAATGCCCATTGGTTGCGCTGTTATGGAACTTAAACTGCCGATGTGGGGTCGATTGGCGTCTACTTCAGCCGCTGTTGGTTCCCTCGGGTGCTTTGGACTGGTCCTTTTCTTCAATAGTCAAATATTGTGGCAGCAGCATGTCCCTTTCAGAAAGGCCGTGGTAACCCGTCTGATGTTGGTGTCTTGCGCAGACTGTACCACAAACTGTGAGGGAAACAAATGCTTTGTGACGATACGGTTGTGTGATCTCAAGTCCACTCCGGCAGGATTGCATTACATTCCCGTGCGAGTGATATTTTCTTATTTTCCTCTCCCCTGTAATCATTATGTGGCATATTTCCTGCACCCTTATTTACTCTCTATGCTGGATCAGTAGGGTGAAGTCTCTAACACTCCACTCCCCTACGGAAGCATGTGCTATGGGACTGTCTTTATCTTGTTTATCAATCCTCAGACTTATTTACATTCCGCCAGGTGAATTGGGGTATTATCGTTACAATACCCAGTCATTATCACCGGTCAGCGAGCAAGATTCTTATCATGAAAAGACGGTGTCGCCCGATCAACATCTATAGAAGCCAATATTGTCTGTTTGAGATAGCCGTCTGAGGTCGGCAGATTACACAGGTGGTAGACGCGTTTATCGTTTCACGGGACCATCCATGTGTGTGATTATCACGATAATCTGTCTAAAGACACAATATTGGCGATAGGTAGCATCTGGACATCAAATGAGTTTACAGATGGCGTTTATGAGTTGTGCACAGGATGCCGGCGGAAGTCTGATGCAAAGATATGACATCACTGTAAGAGGTCACGCGTGGATATTAAATTTAATATTTTGAAACACGTGAGGGTATTTTTCGAATTTGAAAGCGCCCCTACCCACGTAGTGCTGAACGAGATTCGATTCGATTTGTACATTTTGAGGAGCTGAAATATACAATGTATTTTATTGGCACACTAGTCGGAAGTGCAATCTGTGATTTCCACTGAGAATATAGTGTGATGAAAACACAGACACAGATCACACATAGAGACTGCAGCGCATAAGTCATATCAGCGACTCCTAAAAGCCAGAAAGAAAAAGGGGACATTGGACTTAGAAATTCCACAACCATAAGTAACAGATCGAGTATTGGGCAACTTTGGAATTCACAAGTAAACCCGCATTTTTAATACAAGACTGGAAACTTAAAGGGGCCAGGACTTTAATTAAGAAGACTGGAATCCTAGGAATTTGACCAAGTCATAGAGGAATTTAACAAATGTTTTCTTTTCTCATGCCCAGGTGATTTCACAGAATATCCGCCGTCAGAGGAATTAACTCTAATTTCCCAGACCAAGTCATAGAGGAATTAAACAAAGGTTTTCTCGGGCCAGGATTTCGCAGAACACCGCCGTCAGAGGAATTAAATCTAATTTCCAGATCTAAGTGATTTCGAAGCATCTAATACAGAGCTGTGTCCAGTCTAAATCTGAGCAAGGAGATTGTGTATTCCCAAAATTTTTGGGTAAGTGTAAACAATTTATTTACTAATGAAAATTTTACAGGCTTCTTGATAAGTGGTTATATATGAGGCTGGCAACCTCAACATATGAAAACAGTATATGCATAAACCACTTCATCAAGAGCTGGTGAATGTTTCTTGCTAGTCGTGCGGGAAAACCCGACAGCAGAAGTGACCCCAAGTCTCCGACTGAAGCATTCATGAGTGATGATTACATCATGTGTACCTCAAGTGTAGGATATCATTTTTGAGATTTATGTAACTCGTTAATGTTAGTTCAGGCACAAATCATATTCTCAATGTCCAGACACATTTTACCTGTTAATCCTCAGAGTAATATTGGTGAATTTTAACCATTTTCTCGGTGTTACGTTGTGCGTGCTCGAGAATTAAATTCTTCTGAGAGTTTAACATTGGTGGGCGGACAACCGGAACTTGAGCCTGTTAGAATGCTCAAACAAATGTACTTAGCAGAAAGCATTTGTTTATCTATTTTTCTAAAGTTTGTGGTTACAAGCCATCAGACGATTTGTGGAACTAACGCCGCTATTGTGAGGGAAAAGCATCCACCATAACCGCCTACAGTGGAAGATAGTGTGGAGAAGGCTTCCGTCATCACAGAATTGATGAACTACAGCTGCTGGACTCATCTGGAGTAAAGTTTTTTTGTCACAGGCAACAGCAAAACACGGACATTGATAACGTCCTGATCCAACCTCTGTGAGGAAAAATGTAATTTACCTTTCACCCCCATTTAATCTTTATTTTTAACTTGTTGAACTAATTGACTATTAAATTTGTTGCATGTTATTTTAAACTAAACAAATTGTTTATTCAGTCATTAGAAGTATGAAAGCAAACGTATGAGCAAGACTATATATATATATATATATATATATATATATATATATATATATATATATATATATATATATATATATATATATATATATATAGAGAGAGAGAGAGAGAGAGAGAGCCATTACGTATAAGAGAGCATTCGTTGGATTACATCAACTGGGGTCTTAACAAGCCAGAACCATTGCTTAAACCCTTCACAAAAGAAGACGGACCAGATAATAAGTTAACAAATCGCTCAGCCCTAAGCAGCTTTTGTTCTTGACGTCTGGGAATATCTTGGGAATGCTCCCTTAAGGTAGAAGTGTCATTAATCTTCTATCTACATCTCTGCCAAGAGTAATCTTGCGCGCAGGTAGATACATTGGGCGCCAATATTAGATACTCTTGAGTTTTGGTTACTGTTGGACCACTACTGCAAAGCAGGGGAGACAATCCGTGACATGCTTATTTTGAGTATTGGGTCTCCTGATGACATCTGCTTCCATCCATCACATTTTCCTCAGAAATTGTACCCTCCCTGAGTGTTACGTTTAACCCAATTGAGTCGGATGAGTGTCACGGATTTGCCTCCCCTTAGCTCTGCAGTAGTGGTCCAACAGTAGCCAAAACTCAAGAGTAACTAATTTGAGTCTTTCAAGGTGTCTACCTTCGCACACAATTACTCTTGGTAGAGTTGTAGATAGAAGGATAATGATGCTTCTATCTCAAGGTAGTCTTCATAAGATATTCCAGAAGTCAAGAACAATGCAGCATGGGGCAGAGCAATGTTAACTTAGTATCTGGTGCGCAGCCTTTTATGAAGATTTATGCAATTTCGATTTAGCCCGTTCAAGCCCCCAGCTGGTTTAATCAATCGAAATCCTTCTTATTATTCATTTGGCAATAGATGTAAATATAGGTCATATAGGTAAATATGTGTATATATATATATATATATATATATATATATATATATATATATATATATATATATATATATATATATATATATATATATAAGATTCTGGATCATACGCTTGCTCTCATATCTAAAGTGGGACCCAAAGATGCAGCAATAGAGAATGCAGTCAGCGACCCATAGCTTGACTGCTTGCATCAGAGTCAGCGAACCAGAGCTGACTAAGACCCTACTCCACCTCCACGTGGTGGTCCTGGAAACAGTCTGCATCACTGCCGTCTGGCTGAGAGAGTAGGGATCGCAGAGGGAAGGCAAACCCGGTCCCAAAAACTGCCGTGCTGAAGTCGGATGTGTCGACCGAAAGGTGCAGATATCACAGCTCCGGCGTAAACAGACACAACGCAACTAACGTCCTTTTCAGGACGAACGAGGAAGAAGAAGAAGAATATCTAAAGTAACTGAATCAACTATGAATTTGTAAAATAACATATAACAAATTTAATAATCAATTATTCTTTAACAGTCAAAAATAAATATGAAGTGATAGGTGAACTTTAGTTAAAAATTGTCTTCTGAGACTTGTTAGGGGAGTTATAAAATGTCTTTTTGCTGTTTCCTTTAATCAGAACTTAGCTGGGTCTAAGTGAGTACTGCCGCCGTGGTTTTCGTCAATTCTTTTGTGATGAGGGCACTCAGTGTCGAATCCCAGGTCTTGACTCACAAGATAGTGGCAAATAATTTTACTTCAAACTGTTCTTGTAGCTTCGAACTACAAACTTTAGACAAAATAAAAAAAACAAATACCTCTGCTAAGTACATTGTGGTAGGGAGATTAAACAGGCGTCTTTCCCTGCTGTCCTTCCACTAGTTGGGTCTCTCTGAATTTTTATTCTCCCTGAGCATATACAGCATAGCTTAGGGAATATGATTCGAAATCACCTTATTCTTCTGGTCACTTAAATTGGACAATGTGTCTGGACAGCGCGTGTGCATTGGCCTTTGCCTGAACTAACATAAAAGTATATATATATCTCACAAAATGATGCTATACATTGACTATACACCCTAGGCACTTGTGAGGTAATCATCTCACTGCTCCATTCGGAGTCTGTGGTCGCTTCTGCTTTCGCTTTCCTGAGCAAACTGGCATGAAGCCAACACCAGCGCTTGCTGTAACGGTTTATGAACCGTAGTGGTTACAACACCGCTCTGACGACCGGGTGATACAGGATCAAACCCGGGAAACGGCATTTGAGGATTTTTCGTTGACCGGGATTTGGACTGGATTAACTCGAGACCTGGCGAGAACATTTGAAGGAGTGTCGTCGACCAGGGACTGGCGGCTCCTGAGCCGACCCAGCTCTAATGGGTACCTCCGAAATCGGAGAGTATTTGCCTGAATGGCGAGGGACACCTGTCTATGTACAAGAAACAAAGGGATACTCACGTAAAATCAATGTCAGGTTAAAAAAAAAAAAAATATTAATAATAACCTGAGATTTCGCCTCGAGTACTAGCGGGCGTACGAAAAAAAAAAAATGTCGAAGTTGCCAGCCTCCTACGCCACTTAGCAAGTGTATAACCACTTAGCAAGTACAGACATGTCAAATTCACATGGTAAAATAAATGTTTACATTTACCCCAAATTAACACTTTTGGGAACACAATCTCTTGGCACAGATGAATGGACACAACAACTATGATTAGATGCCTCGAACTCTTGGTCGTGGAAATGTTAGTATTCCTCTTATGACAGGTGCTCTGATTCCTTAATTCTCCAGTCTTGGTATTTAAAAATGCGGGTTTTCTTTTCTAAGTTACAAAGATGCCCAAATGCTTCGTCTGTCACTTATAATTTGGAATTCTAATCTGATGTCTCTCTGGCTCCTGGGAGTTGCTAATTTGACGTTGCAATGCAATCTGATTTGTGTCTCCGAATTTGCTAGGTTATATTCTCATTTTCCTTCAAGCTTCCACATTGGTATTTCAGACCAGCTTTCCAATGAGAGCTAAAGTTTATTTCAGGCTCTCGATTTAGATCAATTTTGTCTCCTTAGAGCTATGTGGGTCGAGGTGTTAAATCATTACTATCCCCCGCGTGTTTTAAAATATCAATTTTAAAATTTAAACTCGTGACCTCTTTCAAATATTACAGTAATACTTTCGATTGCACTTGTGCAAACTTACGAACACATCTGTGAAATCATTTCCTGACTAATACCTTCCGCCAATATTGTCTCCTCTGACAGTTTATCTGTACTATTGATACAGAGACGGACCATCGGAAGCGATTACTTATTAATACCTGTGGTTATGTACATCTCCCAGACGGATTTCTTAGACAGACAATCTGGCTTTCTTTCCGTCTATCGTGCGAGACCACCTTGTGTCAACAATGATTTCCTGTGACCGTCTGCATTAAACGACACTGGGCGATAAAATTATAATCTGCCAGCCGGTCAAATTAGCCTTGAAATACTACGATTTACATGGTGAAACGTAAACTAGTCTTGGAGTGACTAGGCAAAAATGTAGGTGCATAAAATATGCCAAATAATAGGACGATAGGTGAGGAAGATGAAGAAATAAGTTACTAATGCGGAAGAGAACGAAAGTGATGTAAAATGACACAACTGATTCCGTCACAGAAAGTGCTTTTGGACAGCGGAAGGCGACAATTAAAATATGTATAAATGGATATAAAACGTACGAAAGTGTTAATATAATAAATATATACACCAAGATATCATTATCCACTCCCTGCTCTCTATGGAGCCTGCGGCTACCTCTGCTGTTGGTTTTTTGTGAGGAAACCCGCACGAAGCAGTCACTAGCTCTGGCAGTGGTTGTTCATGTGTCAGTTATTTGAAGCAAAAAAGTTGCAAGCCTCATATACCACTGTACATCCACGAGAACGTTATACATGTCAAAATGCAAATATAAAATGATAAAATGTACATATTACAAGTAATACACGGGCGTGATGCACAAAATGGCCGTCATTTACTGCAACTAGTTTAAGTTGCAGTAATCCCTCAGATAGATGAAGTTATGGTGTGCAGAATACTTATATTATTTCCACTTGAGAAGGGTCGTAAGGTTTGGGCTTTCAGTATTATTATGGACGTTTTACGCTCTCTAATTTTAGCAGCTACACCTAATCATGTGGCCAGGCCTATAAATTGTCCTGGTTACGAGCTTTTATTTTGGCTGTCTGTGATCTCTTCTTGGCAAAATTGGAAGTCAGTGAAGTAGTAGTACAAAGTGGTATGTTATAAGCGAAATTTTCAACCACACACCCATGTTGCTTCGTTGAGGAGCGATCCAATCAGGGGCAGTGTACCTTATCATCGCAAATGCCAAACCAATTCCAAATAAGCGTCTAATTTTTGTAGGGTTCCCCCCCCCCCCAATTACTCTCATGTAGAACATTACTAGATGACAACATAAGATATTGCCCTTTACGTGGTATTTTCAAACTCCATAACCATATAAGGTCAAGCCACTTCCGTTGTTACTTGTCATGTTTACAAACTCACAAATTCACAGATCTATATCTCCTCCAATGTGTTCCTTTCTCGTGGTTGATTATTACAACAAATTCAATCTGTCAGACGTACTATATCACTGTCCATGGCTTAATCTTTAACAAGATTGTAATCTTTCGACATCCCAGTGAAATCGGCCATGTCATGTTTGCGAACTGACGCCTTATCTTTAAAATACCGTTTGTCATCCATATTGGAACCTCTGAGCAAACATTTTTGTGGCAATTATCTGCAACCCATATCCCGGTATCAAAGGTTGTTATCTACCTTCGGCGCCAACGTCTGGGTTTCGTCCTATGCCATCTTGTGCAAATGCAATCTCAGCTTACCTTTCACTCCTCCATCTAGTGTTGACAATACGAATATCGCCGGAATCTAACAAACACGTCGAGCGGTCAGATAAAACCGGGATGGTGAGTGACGAAGTAGGACAAGATTTGATAAGATACCGTGAACATTGAAAGCATAAACAATAAACAAGGGAAGAATTAGCACGTAGGAAGAGTGGTAGTGTAATACTGCCGGAGAAGATTGAAGACTAGAAAAAAGAACGAACTTATTTTGTCACACTGTCCATTGCCAACAAACATAAACTAAACCAACCACAGAAATCTCTTCTCTGTCCATTGCCACCAATCACAAACCAATCACAGAAATCTATAATCTGTCCATTGTCAACAACCACAAACCAACCACAGAAATCTCTTCTCTGTCCACTGTCAACAACCACAAACCAACCACAGAAATCTCTTCTCTGTCCATTGTCGACAACCACAAACCAACCACAGAAATCTCTTCTCTGTCCACTGTCAACAACCACAAACCAACCACAGAAATCTCTTTTCTGTCCATTGTCAACAACCACAAACCAACCACAGAAATCTCTTCTCTGTCCATTGTCAACAACCACAAACCAACCACAGAAATCTCTTCTCTGTCCATTGTCAACAACCACAAACCAACCACAGAAATCTCTTCTCTGTCCATTGTCAACAACCACAAACCAACCACAGAAATCTCTTCTCTGTCCACTGTCAACAACCACAAACCAACCACAGAAATCTCTTCTCTGTCCATTGTCAACAACCACAAACCAACCACAGAAATCTCTTCTCTGTCCATTGTCGACAACCACAAACCAACCACAGAAATCTCTTCTCTGTCCATTGTCAACAACCACAAACCAACCACAGAAATCTCTTCTCTGTCCATTGTCAACAACCACAAACCAACCACAGAAATCTCTTCTCTGTCCACTGTCAACAACCACAAACCAACCACAGAAATCTCTTCTCTGTCCATTGTCAACAACCACAAACCAACCACAGAAATCTCTTCTCTGTCCATTGTCAACAACCACAAACCAACCACAGAAATCTCTTCTCTGTCCACTGTCAACAACCACAAACCAACCACAGAAATCTCTTCTCTGTCCATTGTCAACAACCACAAACCAACCACAGAAATCTCTTCTCTGTCCACTGTCAACAACCACAAACCAACCACAGAAATCTCTTCTCTGTCCATTGTCAACAACCACACAAACCAACCACAGAAATCTCTTCTCTGTCCACTGTCAACAACCACAAACCAACCACAGAAATCTCTTCTCTGTCCATTGTCAACAACCACAAACCAACCACAGAAATCTCTTCTCTGTCCATTGTCAACAACCACAAACCAACCACAGAAATCTCTTCTCTGTCCATTGTCAACAACCACAAACCAACCACAGAAATCTCTTCTCTGTCCACTGTCAAAAACCACAAACCAACCACAGAAATCTCTTATCTGTCCATTGTCAACAACCACAAACCAACCACAGAAATCTCTTCTCTGTCCATTGTCAACAACCACAAACCAACCACAGAAATCTCTTCTCTGTCCACTGTCAACAACCACAAACCAACCACAGAAATCTCTTCTCTGTCCAATGTCAACAACCACAAACCAACCACAGAAATCTCTTCTCTACCCATTGCCAACAACCACAAACCAACCACAGAAATCTATAATCTGTCCATTGTCAACAACCACAAACCAACCACAGAAATCTCTTCTCTACCCATTGCCAACAACCACAAACCAACCACCGAAATCTATAATCTGTCCATTGTCAACAACCACAAACCAATCACAGAAATCTCTTCTCTGTCCATTGTCAACAACCACAAACCAACCACAGAAATCTCTTCTCTGTCCATTGTCAACAACCACAAACCAACCACAGAAATCTCTTCTCTACCCATTGTCAACAACCACAAACCAACCACAGAAATCTATAATCTGTCCATTGTCAACAACCACAAACCAACCACATAAATCTCTTCTCTGTCCACTGTCAACAACCACAAACCAACCAGATATATTTTCTCTACCCATTGCCAACAATATATATTAACGCATCAAAGACGAGGGATAAGAAGGGGAGTAGAGGAGATCATCTTAATGTCAACGCTGCCGTCCTTCGTTTCCTCGTTAACTCTATCCTCACGTGAGACATCTGTCACAGGTCTCGCGCCCTGCTTTCCTGGCATTCCGTGTTACGTTAAGCCAGGACTTGAAGATGTGAAAATAATGTGGTTTTAACGAAGCTGTTTTAGAAAGGCAAGCAAGTCCACTTCCAGCCCATCTTACCTCGCCCCCATCAGATACCAGTAATTAAAAGGGACTGTTTCGAGTATGAGAGCAACAGTGAGGACTGATGCTCCAGGGATAAAATAGAAATGAAATGAATATTGATGAGATTAAGAGGAGAGGTATAGGATACATTAAATGGCTCTAGATTATGAGGAGACGTGAAAGTATAATACATGAGTAGGATAAGCTGAGAAGGGAAAAATATAAAATGTGCGTGAATAAAAGGAGAATTGAGATATTTAAATGTGGATCGATAAATGAGGAAGTGACATACAATATATATATATATATTTATTTATAATAATAATAAAGCACGATAATTATTTTTTTTTATGACAAGAAAACTGGCAATAAAAATAAAAAGGGTCTCCCATAAGGTGTAAGTTGTAATTTAGCTAGGCGTAAATGCGATAATTTGTATTAACATGTATCTCTTCTGCTGACCCCGACAGCCAAATCTGTCCACAACTATCTAGACACGAGCAAGTTGTCCGCCAAAACATGGCCGAAAATAATTATGTTAAACTCTTTCTGCTGCATGTCCTAATGAAGTCACTAATTCTCCTGTGGTTATTTCATGTATTTCCATTATCCGTTGTAAATCAGTGACAAGCAAAGAGTGGAACGAAAGCATAGAAGCTTCATCTGTGATGAGTAGTGTTGCTTCTCTGGCTGAATAATATAAATATAAGATGGAGATACTTATTCATACCCGAAAAGATTAATATAAATGTGGAAAATTCCACGAAATTGGGTCCAAAAAAAAATACACACACACACACACACACAGGAATGAATATTTCTTAAAAAAACATCCGCGTCATGAAGATATGCACGTTATTTCAATGGGCGCTAACGTAGTTTCCAGGCCGTAATGTGCGGCTTTTCCGTAATGTCCCGAAAATGCGCCACGAAAAGATTGCAAGTTGGTCGAAATTTGTTGCGAATGTGCGGGATGCTAAGAAAACTAGTAGGTGTAACTGAGCCACTCAATATCTTAGAATAGTGGATGTTTTCCCAGCCACAAAAATCTATATTTTGAACATTCCGATTCCTCAGAATAAAGTGTGCTTTCCCATCTAAAACTTTCTTTCTTTGGGCGTTCCGGTATTTTAGAATGTTGGCTGTTTTCTCAGTCAATCTTCCTTTCTTTTGAGCAATCCACATGTTAGATCAGCCTATCTCATCCTTTTTATCCTGGAGGAGCCATTGAAATAACTGTCACGTCTCAAGGAACCCCTGCATAAAAATTACTATATCTAAAGCTCATGGTACCTTAGCGTGATCAGTAAGTTGTAAATACAAGAATTCAATAAAATTGTCAATGCTCTTTTGAGTAGATGTGACGTACGTCTAGTTTGACAAGTGAATTTTCCCTGATATGATGGATGATTTAAGGGACCCTTAGCTTTTCATAACATTAGAACCCCTGAACATTTGTTGTAACTTTTCGTTTGCCAGAACGCATTCCACCGGGACTCATGTAGGATACAGCGACGAGATCAAAGAGACAGACCGAGGGATCTTAAGGGAGACTATCGGCGCTATCAAAGACAGTAGTTTTCCCTGATACGAGACGCAGTTGCTTGCCGCTAATTTCGCGTCTCGGTGTCAATCGAGGAACCGAGCGAACGGGGGAAAGCGAAACGGGCAGCAGCGAGCGGATACGAAGACCAGGGGGCGGCTTCTTCTCTTGATTTGGCGGTCAGATCCCCCAAAAGTTCGTGAGATCAAATAAGTTGTCAAGTTTATCATGTCCCACTCAACTTACATTTCATTTTAGCTAAATAGACCATGTAGAACTAGACACGTTATCACTCGCTGGCCAGACCTTTACAGAAGCACTAGCTTTATTGAAATCTTGTTATAGATTTTCCCCTGGATTTTATATATATTTGCAGTGATTTCTAATTCTGTGCAAAGCGGTAATATATATTGTGTAAAGTGATCAGTGGTCTAGTTCAGTCATTCTATTTAAAGGGATTCTGTGTTAATTTAAATCTATTTAATTAAACCATCTCAAGAGTTCCAGTTTTAAATATAATGATCTATCTATTATATTATTTCAAAAGATAATAGATGCTTAAATTAACTTTTAAAGTCGCGAAGGAATTTATAATTAATAAATTCAGTTAAGTCCTAGTTTTATAGATGTGTGTTTTTAACCACTAGAACTCGCGCAGTGTTTATTAAATACATAATTAAATACTCGAGTGTATTATAGGCTTAACGGGAAATTCATCGCGCTTTAGAAGGTTATTTGTTTTCGGTATATTACATGTCTTTTTTTTTTTTCATACAGAGTGATCGTAACCTGTGCGATCCCAGCATTAAGAAAGCAATAAAGAAATCAATCTAAGCAAGGCAAAGCATAAACAGTGTGTAGAGTTCCCCTGACGCAGAACTTGTTGAGACTGTGTAAATTTTTAATCTTTGAGGCGATTCTATGTTTGGAATTCCGCTATCTAACTTATAGCAAAGAAAGCACACCCAAAGACAAATTTAACGCACCATCAAACAACTTAAGTCGTAACGGGAAGAAGAACACTGGCCCGAGCTTTGTTAGTTTACTGACACAGAGAGATAATTCATAATTTCCTGAACAGTGATGTGACTAGTTTTCTCACTGGACTTAAACCATACCTCACGGATAAAGTGTACCAGCACGCGTAAGAATTTTATTATCCGCGGCATAGTCAAATAGACCACACCATCCTCACCCCGGTATCAGAGACCGTGCCCTCCCATAGAAACTGTTATTAAGAAAAGAGACACAACTACAGATTCATTTTCCAGCGATTACGGGATCCTTTTATGTGCTGACCGCCTACCCGATAATCTGGGGCTAGAACTTGAACAAACACTCATACATTTAGTTGAGGTGTAACTGCTGTTGTGTTATTCTATGGAGTGCAAGATTTTTTTCACAATCGGTAAGTGAGAGCAAGATGAGTGAAGGCCTTTGCTAGCGCGTGTATGAATGACAGGAAATTAATTCTTTTGTGTGACCATTTTGTTAACTTGCTTACCTGGTAACATATATCTTTTCTGTATACCCTACATTGTTCCTTTAAGTGGGATAGTTGATAATTTGTTAACTCTGTTTAAAAACCACCTCCTTTCCATTTGCTTAGTAAAGGGAAGAAACAGCTGGGAAGAACAGGTTTTTTTTTTTCTATCACTTATACCTAACTTGGTAACACCTCTTTCAGAGTAATTAACTTTACTGTTAGGTTAACGTACCCGTGTTCCTGATATTATCTATCTCTGGACTGGGTTTGTCTTTGTCTAATGAGCGGGAAGGGCTTAGTCGATACCAATCTTCTTCACCCCCTCCCAAACTTGTTATTTGCATTTGTGTACTTATGATAATTTATGTAATATCTGATATTTTTAGTAATTGATGTTTAAAGTGAATAAAATCACCTAAACTCATTTAGTTCTGTGTGTTGGATATACCCAAAGCCCAACATTTCCCCTATTCGTTTAATATAGTTTGTATCAACGTCGTGTGTGTGTTTGAAAACACCGAATCGGTGAGCGCGCAGATGCGAGTCTGGAAAACTGGCAAATAATTGTTTGACCAGGAGAGTGAAAGAGAAGATTGAGAGACACGATTTGTCGTAAATAAGTCTGTCTTTACTCTCCTCCAGCACGCTGGGAAGCAACTATTAAATCTCTACATTTTCTATCACTGAGCTTTCCATCATCATTTTCCACTCTAAACCGGACCACTATTTCTACGACTCTTTTCTCTCAAAATAAATTTACGACAGTAGAGAATGATTTTTATTATGTGGATTTGTCTATTTTTGCCAACTTATTAATCTACTCTTTGTGTGTGGTTCCCCCTCCGTACGAAGGATATCAACTGTAATGCAAGTCTGTAGTGTAAGTAACAGAAACTTCTGTTTCCCTCTTCTTTTTTTTATTTTTTTTTTTTATTTCCTACTTTTAAAATATTTTTTTTTATTTTTTTTTATTTTATATTATCCAAGTACGTCTAAAATTCTTATAACAAATTTCTACTCTACAAGATGCTACTGAAATATGATATGTGCAAGAGTGTCCTATTGTACACTGCCATTCGGGGGCTGCTCTGTCACTGCCCACCACTGCAGGCAGTAACATTGCCCTACGCGCAAAGTTAAAATAAAAGTTTTTTGTTTGTTTGGTTTTTTTTTTAATCACGATCTCTCGCGGAACCTCTAGCGACATCTCGCGGAACCAAAGTGTTCTGTGGAACCCCGGTTGAGAAACCTTGCCTTAGATAACTGGCTGGTTTCCCAGCCATAACTATATTCTGATAGTCTCAAACAATTTGAAATACTATTCGTTACTCCGTCCATCTTGCTACGCCGTTCCAGATCTCTCCTCGCTCTCTTTATCTGCATCTTTTGCCTTTGACTTTTCTCGTTGTTGGCACCTTTTGTTGTTATTTGTTGTTATTTGTTGTTATTGTTGTTTAGAATCAGCATCGTTGCACGCCGGGCAAAACCATAAGTGCTCAGTCTCCCTCAGGAAATAAGGAAGAATATCAATGCTGATTGTGCAAACCATTTTAGTGTGTGTCCAATTAACGTTACCTGTATTCTTCTTATGTTTGGGAGGTGCAATCCTGATAATGTTGTTTTCTTCAAATATGTTCTTGTTTGATATATTAACTTAAGACTGTCAAATATCTGTGCTTACCGTTTGTTTGTTTTGTTTCTTTCAGGCAGCATGTTGTAGCCCCGAGATATCTTTTTTTTTTGTCTCTTAGAAATGGATGGATATGTGAATGGATGGATAGATAAACGTACGGACGGACGGAAAGACAGACAGATAGATGGATGGATAGATGGATGGGTGGATCAACGAACGGACAGGCGGATGAATGGACTGGTTAGATCGCTGATAGATCGATGTATTGAGAAGTTGAGAGACTGATAGGTTTATGCAACTGGGAACGCGGCCAGATAGTCTTAATAATAAGATCTTTCTAGACAATTATTTCCGTTCGCCATCCTGGTTTACGCCGATAAATCTTGACATGAAATCCATGGATGACTGACTGTAGATTAAGTCTGGATCAATGGTCTGACATTCAGATAACATCTACAAGCTACAGTAACAGAATTCTTCTTGTAAGTTTTATGTAACACAGTAAGTGTTGAATATTAGACAAGAAATGTTGAATATTAGATATGAAGTTTTGAATATTAGATAAGTGTCACACAGTGGCTTAACAAGAGTCTGTCTAAATAAAGAGACAAGACACTTAGTCTGAGAAAGATCTGAGAAATAGATTAAGTAGAGATTTTCAAGTGACTGTGGAGGATGAGACTTATAGCTTCAAGGGTGAGAACCTAGATTGACTCTCCCTCGCCACTTGTGACTTGTTTTTATAGCTACTGTCTCACCACCTCTTGCTCCGGTGGAGATAAGGTAACATAAACTAATCTACCACAGACACAACTGCACAACTAAGAATTATAGGTACAGTGTAGAGAAAGACAAACTGATCCAGTGCATATTTTTAAATTTATTAAACATTTAACAAAAATTAATTCCACATCAACAAACGAACAAATCGTGCAAAGTTCGCACAAGCTGAAAAAAGAACAAAATTAATTAATGCCAAAATCTATCAAAATTTTGCACACCCGCTTTCACACCTACAGGGGAAAAAAAAGACAAATATGGTTTAAGCAAAACAAATGGGGGGGGGGGGGGTCTCTGTAAGAGACTCCACCCACTGAACCACTGTTAAATTAAACTAAGAAAAACCGCGGTGGTCTACAAACCACTGACTACACTCCACCACTTTTCCCTCTGTCCCAGTTGACCGGACTGAGAAGAAATTATAACCAAACAAAACTAAGTAACAGGTCTCAAGACGCTCCATGCGGTCCTACCCTACTAAATTCACCAATACTAAATTCAGCACACTAAAGTCTACCCTCTAAAGTCTGCACAGAGCCCTCTGCATCTACTTAGAGGCTCACCTCCCAGGTGAATTAAAAAAACTACCGTTCCTGGAAAAAACCCTCTACCACCACTAAGGTGACCAGACGTCCCGGTTTTTCCGGGACAGTCCCGGTTTTCGACCATTTTTGATAATTTGTCCCGACTTTTTTTCGATGCAATCCGGGACGCTAATTTGCTCGGTTTTGTACGAATTTGCCAATTTGGCATAAATCTCACAGATTAAAAAAAAAATTATTATTCCGTGGCTGACTTGAGGGAATTTTTAATTATTAGTGAACTGGCGCCGAAACAGCACAAGAGGTTGTCAGGACCGCGAATTAATTTTGTAGTTCCAATGTGATATTCGCAGTTATTTGAAATTTTAGGTAGTGGTAAAGTACCAAGATTTTGCATACGGTATACGTTTGATTAATTTAAACGGTGAACCATTTGTGCATATTTTGTTATTGTTGTAAGAAAATGGTACCAAAGCGTAAATGCAATTTCAATGAAGATTTACAAAAGGAATATCCGTTTATTAAAAAGAGTACATCAAACTTCAATGTACGATGCAATATATGTGCCTCCGGGTTTTCGATAAGCCATAGTGGACGTGGTGATATTAAGAACCACGTAAGCAGTGAGAAACATAAGAGAGCCGTCGTTACAGCTGCATCAAGCTCGTCGTTAACCACTTTCTTCAGAGCTGATAAAATTGGTGACCAAGAAGAGAAATTAGCTGCTATAGAAGGCGCCTTTGCATACCATACAGTGCTACACAATCATACTTTCAGGTCTATGGATTGCACATCAAAATTACTTCAGGTTACTTTAGAGCCAAAATTTGCATGTGCACGTACGAAAACAGAAGCCATTATTCGAAATGTCTTGGCACCCCATATTCTAAATGAGTTAAGGTGTGACCTAGAAAAGTCTACATTTATTTCTGTAATGACAGATGCATCCAACCACAAAGAATTCAAGATTTTTCCTTTGCTTGTCAGATACCTTGATCACAGTAATGGAGTGAAAATTAAAATATTAGAGTTAAAGTCATTGCCAGGTGAAACATCTGATATTGTAAGTAGTTTTCTTAATGACTGCATAACTGAAAATGGTTTAGACAGGAAAGTAGTTGGATTATGCGCAGACAACACAAATTCCAATTTTGGAGGTGCTGAAAGGAAAGGACAGAACAATGTTTTAAAAAAACTGCAAGAAAACCTTGGACATGGTCTTATAGGAGTTGGGTGTGCAGGTCATATTTTCCACAACACTGTTCGAACAGCTGCAGATTGAATTGCCTGTTGATGTCCGAGCTGATTATTGCTAAAATTTATCTACTCTTCAAATCATACACAGTACGAGTTGAAAGACTCAAGGAGTTTTGCCAGTTTGTAGAAACAGACTTCCAGATGATCTTAGGTTATGCTCAGACTAGGTGGCTTGCTCTGCTGCCTGCTGTTGAAAGGGTTCTTCAGATGTTCCTGCCTCTAAAATCATATTTTCAATCTCAAGACAGATGCCCAGTTTTTATACAGACATTCTTTGAAAATCCTCTATCTGAGGCACGGCTTGTTTTTGTTCACAGTCAGGCCTCTCCATTCCATGAAGCAGTGCAAAAAATAGAGGGACAGACGGTCACTGTGTTTGAAGTCAATGACAGCATCAACAGGTTGAAAACTATTTTGAAGTCCAAACTGGAAGACTGTTTCTTGCCATCAAGAGTTAAGCTAATCCTTGAAAAGCTGGAAATGGGACTTCCAAAGGAGGATGTGAAAAAGTTTCATGATAGCGTTTCTTCGTTCTATGAAACAGCTTTCAATTATTTGAATAAATGGGCTGCAAAAAATTTTCAAGACCTAGAATCCTACAGCTGGGTAACGCTGAACAGAATACCAATTTGGGCAGATATTGAGATATCATCATCACTAGTGATTCAAACATTACCTTCAGCCCACTTTACAGAAACTGAAATTTATGACGAATATGTCTATATGAAGCAGTTTGTTACTTCTCAGAAAATTAGTGAATGGAGTGCCAAAAACATTGCCACCACAACATTGGATTGAAATGGTTTCCCACTTCAAAAACAATAATGTGACATTTTCAAATATTTTGAAGTTGGCAGTGTTTTTTTTTTCTGTCTACCTGCAACAAATGCTGCCACTGAAAGAGTGTTTTCTTTGATGAACAGCTTATAAAACAGTGATAAAACACAGCTAGGTGTTGACACTTTGAAAGCTATATTGACAACCAAAGTGAACTGTGAGGAAACATGTGTCGAGTTTTTTAAGATGCTGCTTGCAGAGAAGGACCTATTGATAAAAATCAACTCATCTGAAAAGTACAGTAACTCAGCTTCACCTTAAGTAAGGATTATTGATGTTTTTCTCTCTTATTAGTTTAAGTAGTTAAACTTATACAGTAAAATGTATGTTATTCAATGTTATTCAAATGTATATATAAAATGTATATTATTTTAAATTGACATGATCTTGATTTTTCCGGGACATGTCCCGACTTTTGACCTTTTCTTTACCCTTTTGTGCCGATTTTTTGCATTGAAATAGGTCAAATCGACTATTTTGTCCCGGATTAGGGTTTTGAAAATATGGTCACCTTAACCACCACTCTCTCTCTCCTCCTTCTGGTCGCTATCATCTGCTGCTTATTAGGCTCAGATGCGTTACTCTTTGTCAGGTATCTCCTCCCGTTAGTAATTGAGAGGCATGATCTTCCTCTCTCCTCCCCAGAATAATTGATGAAGGAGTCCTTGACGACTCTATAGCTAAGTGCCTCGGCTGAAATCGATCCGATATCGATGGCACTCACTTGGATACACAAACGACGATGAACCCGCTTCGGGTTTTGGCCTACTGCTTTATTGTGGCAATATGTAAACAATACAAAGCAAAGTAGCCTGTCGTGTATTGGGCCGTAGGAGCCAAGCGCTCCAATTTCCCGAAAAATTCCACACGGAGGAATATGTTTTCCCCAAATCAGGAGACTCCCTGATACCTCACCGTCTTGAAGAAATAGCTAGGGGCTCCTGTTACTGTGCGCGTACCCCGGCTATCAAGTATCGTGATGTCTCTTGCTTCCCTTTCCTAAGGGAAGGTAAAGTCCGATGTAATCGTACGGGGCCTACGAAGCAGTGAATTGCTGAAACAACAATAACCACAAATATACTCCAATACTAAAACCCTAATACACAATCATTAAAAACCCACTATTATATACACCCCGTTTCTTACTGGCTATACTTCGAATTATTACCACTGAAACTTACAATACACTGGCAGAGGTCAGGTAATTGATGGCAAACTACTGACTAAAAATAAAGTTAAATCCCAGAAGAAAGCTTACTCTGACTTGCTAAAATCCTTTTGCTAAAATTCCTACACACCACTTATTTAGTCTACATACATACCCAGACTTCAGAATATTCCCACTATACGGGCAGACTGAATAATATGTCTGTAACTCTTCACGGCCACAAAATTCCAGGACTGAGAAACGACTTACAGAACCGGGCCTGTTTATAGTAGCAATTTTCTGATGCAAGACAGACGCGATGAGTCATAGATCTAGAATTATCTCCCACAAACTGCATCAACCCCACTTTGACGTAATCTCATGACTGCTACCTACATTAAAATCGAAAACAATAGTAAGAGCTTCCCTTTAAACATCATAACATTATCTTAACATCTGACGAACCGTTACCCAACGTAACACTACAAATCTAAGAGCGACGAAGAGTTATTTCCTCCCCTGGAACGGGGAGTGGGGGGGGGGGGGTAATCGAAGAATTAATTCCTCACGAAGCCCGCTGCCCGCGGAAAAATATACGCAATGTTACGTAAATTTATCTGACCGTCTATCAACAAGAATGACTCACTAGCCCACGCTACCACACGGGTAGGGGTTTACACCCATCCCTGAAAGAAAAGCGTGGTGGTGGTGTTCCTGCAATTATAAGAACCATGACAAAATGAAAATATTTTTAAAAATCAGATAACCTGAGAAAATAATAAGAAGGGAAAAGAACAATAAAGCAGCGGGGCGAGTTGAAAATAAAAATTAACAGACAATTTGTCACAATAAGGAGGACTTAATAGTGGACAAAAGGTGTGTAATATTAGATAAAAAGGTAAATGTGGTCACATAGTAGAAATTTGCCGTAGAGAAGTGAAGTGTTAGCGACTTTACTGTTCTAGGTCCAGCTTTATGAGGTGGAATGACATATTCCTTTCTTGCTGCCTTTGTTTTCCCTAACTTATGAGTGAAGTCATGTGCCCATTTACATCTGGATAGTCTGGAGCGTGACGCTACCAGACTTCGATCCCGGAACCCGGTAACTTTTTGTCGTGAGAAACAAGTGCTCTAACCGCTTAGCCACCCGGCTGCTCGGCTAAATATGGCATTATGACCAACGACAGCAGCTAACAGAAACGGAATAAAGTGGATTTGACGATGTAGATTTTGCCGATGGTCTGGCAACTTAACGTGTAATTATTCGTTTAGAAAAAATCAAACGGAAATAAATTTGCTTTTAACTTACAAAACTTGAGATCGGAGCATAAGAGGGTTACTGTAAACATCTGTACTAAAAAATAATCAAATACGCTAGTATTGTTGACAAGGGAAAGACTACGCCTCAGCTGGACATTTTATACATTATGCTGAAGTTCATCACTATTCATAAATGAACAGGCCCAAACGTTTTAGGTATAGAACGAAATCATGTCCAGGATCGGTGGGTGAAATCCTGTTAGCCCTAGCAATTTGAGATATGGAAGGAAATCAAATTCTGGAAACCCGTTGATAGCCCGTACAATGCAACGTTTTTCTGGAATCCCCAGAGTAAGATAGTTAGAGAGAGACGGAAATAGACATGGAGAAGACAACTGGAGATATAAACAAAATGGTGAGGTAGACGGTGAACGACCTTGAGCTGATGAATGGAACAGGAGTTACTAGGCATGTGCCCCTTGGGGAGCTGGGCAGGTAATGGTCATAATGATCACTGCCACCAATAAACAATTTAACATGGATTAGAGAGGACAAATTGTGGTGCGTAATATCACAAGACTAGCTACGCTATGGACCCCTGAAGGAAAGCGAAAGAGAGGCCGACCAAAAACAACTTGGTGGAGAACTGTGGAGGCCGAGATGCAAAGAAAGAACCAGGGCTGGGGCACTGCACGAAGGATGGCCGCCGACCGAGCAAAGTGGAAGCAGTTTGTTGCAAGCGTGATGCCACTACCAGATGACAGTCGGCGCAAGGCGTGATGAAGAAGAATAAATGTAACTAGAGAACTGCTTTGACCAGTCGGCTGTAGAATATAAGGATCAAATGAAGAAAGAAAAAACTGTTCGGAGAATCTATTGTATTTAGCTTTGTTGGTGAGAAATTTTCCGCTGTTTGTATGGCCTCTTTGGTCGTATATGTTAATGTTTAACAAATTCCTACACAAGTATATGAGAGAAAAACAGGTAGGGTTCCGCAAGAAATCGTGGAATAAATAAATTTAAACATTTTAATACCTTTAACGATTCCAAATATTGTCCTGTGTGGGGTTAAATTTAGTTGTATGCATCTATGTTTCTTTCGGAATGTATCGATAAATATCATAGCCGTACACTAATTTAAACGAGTGTATGATCAGTAACACACTGTTAATTTATTTATAATTAGAGATTTCCATCTCAGTAATAGTCAGAGCGATGAGTTGAATACACAGTACTTATAATCAATACAAAATACTGTTACATCAGTATAGAGGATGAACAATTTCATTGTGTTTGAGCTGCACGTGCCGAGACCCTGTTTCAAAAAAATGTATGTGCATTATACACCCGAGCCAAATAAAACACAACTGTTTTTCTTTAGCTTCTCTCGGTGTCACTTCATTGATCTTGAAATGAGATATCGCTTTTTATCTGACTCGCTTTTTTTGTTGTTGTGAAATTCGTTCAGTGCCTTGAATACAGCACGTTTTGACATATTTTACAAAAGAAAAAAGACAGGGAAAAAGTTACAATACTTTTTTGTTCAATGACAGCTGAAATGTGTGTGTATGTGAGTGCGTGTAAAATGTAAATAAAATATCTGCAGTATTTACAAACACATGTTCTGAGCAATAATTTAGCAATAACAGAATTGCGTCGCGGGGGTTCCAATCGTTGTGGAAAGCTAAATAAGGACTTCCGCCTTGGTAAAAACGTTGAGAAACACCGATCTGTATTACTTCAGTAGCCATCATAATGTTTTATAGCTTTGCATATCATTTATCTGGATTAACTGTTTCTCTAAACGTTTAAGTTTTTATTATAAAAGCCGTTAACTTTATGATCGAAATAGATGTGGTTTAATGAGAGCAGACGAAGTAGCAGAAGACTTCTATTACACGCAGTCAATTTCCGTTCATTTTTATATTGTCTACTTATTTTATTTCTGTGTTTGTTTGGAGCAAAAAGAAGCCTATATTTCCCAACTAATTGCCGCTTTTATTTGGTAATCTATTTCTCACATTTTGATCTTACACATTACCTTTATAGGTAATTTAAAATCCATAATTTCCCTTACCTGATTTCTGCAGTGGTAATTAAAACACAAGTAGACTTTTGGCCTTTCTAACATAATCCTTGTATCCTGGCACTCATTATTGTTTCTGCCGCTGATAAGCTCTAGGACAAAATAAATTTCGATGTCTTTAAAATCTAGACAGTTTAGTTTTGCGTCGTCTAAATTAAATTCTTCTTGAGTCCAGAGCGGAGGTTCGCACGCGAAGACAAAATTCCAACGTGATTGGCTGGCGTAGCCTTAGCACGTGACGCAAAAGAAAAGAGCGGTATTAACCGGTGTTAATGATTTGGGTGTTGGTCGATCTTAATAAAATATTAAGTGTTATGTCTTAGCGCAGAGTTATTGCATAATCTTTCATTTTCTTTAAGAGAATATTACAGTAAAATAAAGTTGTAACAAATCTTTTAACTATTTTAGCATTTCCGATATATTTTTCGAGGGCATTTTAGACTGAATTATGGTGAAATCACTTTTTCCCTCCCTCAGTTAACTGGGCTTTTATTATTTCATTAATAATTCGTGGTAAGATTACACACCAGAACAGCAACAGATGATACTATGGAATCGATGAAGAAAACTTTCCAGGGGATAGTGAGGTCCATACCCAACAGAATAATCACCAAAACTTTCTGTGCAAATGACATACAACATCTAAGCATATATATTATATGATTCTACAATGAACCATCCTCTCTCTTTCTTTCTTTCTCTCTTTCTCTCTCTCTCTCTCTCTCTCTCTCTCTCTCTCTCTTCTCTCTATCGATCTATCTAACTCTCTGTCACTCTCCATATTCTTGCTCTCACTGCTAATCCCTCCCTCCCCCCATTTCCTTCTGCGCGCTTCGTCTTTCAATCAAATATGAGCTAAAGAATGCGAAAGAATTGCTTGAAGTAGTTTACGTTTCACAACTCTAGATGCCACAACCCCGAGAAAAAAATGCTTGAATGCGCATGCCCATAATATCACGTTGGGGATACCTTTGGCTTCCCCAAGATAACTAGAGTTGTCTGTTCTTGTTATTAGATGAAGTCACTATCGCTTTCAGCAAAACCAACAAACTCCATGAAATAATTATCATCATCGCCCTGACAACATTTGAATCTAAACTGTGCGTCTCTACATGGAAGTGTGTGAAAACTTGTTACGGATTATATCTGGTCCGTCGCCTTTTGTGAAGGATTTAAGCAATGGTTTAGCCCATTCAAGCCCCCAGTTGGTGTAATCCAACGAAATCCCTCTTATAAGGTATAGCTCTGTTTAGAGGTAAATATATGTCTAGGTATTAGTCGTAAATTTTTTAAAGATAGGTATAGAGATTTATTTGGTCCCGTCTGGGTAGAGCAGAATGGTGGGGTATATAAGAAAGAAAGGTGTTAGAATAGATTCCACGAGTGAAATAGATTAAGGTGAAGATCCGTCTCTGGAATGAGTGGTTTCTCTAGTCCAGCCTATCTATACGACTATCATTAGAAGAAGACGATCTGTCACACTTCCCTATAATGGTAATTATAAGTTATCTACACACACACACACACACACACACACACACAGAGGTATGTGACAACAAGACACACAAACATGGAAAAACTATGGATAATTGGGTATGGGGCTGACCAACACGATAAATTAAGTTTTGTTTAGTTTATTATCACTTAAACTTCTCACACCATCAAAACATATAGAAATCAACATAAATCAAGTTTACATATATATGAAAATAACCCCATAAGTGCTCTCCCTTCTGTTGAGAAAAGATCCCGCAAGAAGTTAATAAACCAAAAGATCAAAGATTAACACTAGGGTATAGAATAGACAATATAGTAAAGAACAAAGTTTCTACTTAAGCTATCCAGTAAAATAATCAGGATAGCGAACACAAAAAAAGAAGTGGGTACAATGATTGTAACAAAGGAAAATATTTTTCTCTCTCTCGGTCTTTCACTCTGTCATTTTTGTGGCCACAAACACACTTGCTTACCCAATACTTGGTGTAGGTATCCCTTGAAAAAAACAATAACACTAGTATGAATCTATAGTGTCAAATGGGTCGCCCAAATATGGCCCCAGACTAGCCTTGGTATTTAATAATAATTTCAAGGTAGTCGCCAAAATTGGTGAGTTAATTTTTCCTGGATGAGTCCTGTATCACCGCAAATAGTTATTGAAGCAAGACGTTCTCGGGACGTTCACAGTTATAAACAAAGGAGAAAAATAGTTCCTGTATTGTCTAGCCTCTAGGTGCTACGACTGTTACGTTATAAAACTGATGATTATAAATCCTCTCGACTTTCTCCGGGATAAGTGCCGATTATGAAACAGCATTATCTCCTGGATAAAAAAAATTCACTTCGGAAAACGACTGTCAGTAGTCGGGAAAAATGTTATGTTTCTTGCCGCAGCGGGCTGATAAATTGAATAAAACAATCTGGATATTTGTAAGTCCAGTTTAGCTCAAGTTACAGTTCATATGCCTTCAGTAACTGAGAAAAGGCCCACAATTAGAGAAAACACGCTGGCCGCTGGTTTTCACCAAGCCTATATTGGGAAGAAAATAAACATTTAACCAAAATGACAATCCTATGCTATCACGCGTAAAGTGTGATCTCTTATCCTCTCCTTCCTCTAATTAAATTAAAAGGCGCACGGTATTTTAAGCTTATACTATCGCGCTTCGCTTAGCAAGTACGGATTTGGGTTTAGGCATGCAGCCGCCCCCCCCCCCTTTCCGACCTAATAAAACACTCAGCGCACGATGTCAGTTGTAATTTAATTATGACAACGCCCTTAACAAACATCGCCTGTCATTACTAGCTAGTTGATTGTTGGCGTCTATCGGATTTTAACACATGATATAACTACTAGTCATTTTAAAAAAATTTTACACACAAAGAAATATAATGCGCATACTACTCTGTCACTTTATCCGTCACTCTTAACATTATACTTAAGTCAGCTAAAAAAAATGGTTGGTGGATTTTTACACTCTTTTCCACTGTAGACGGTTAAGGTGGATGCTTTTCTCTTACACTAGCACCGTTAGTACCACAAATCGTTTGAGGGCTTGTAACCACGAACTTTAGAAAAATAGAAAAACAAATGACCTCTGCTAAGTACATTTGTTTGGAGCACAGTAACAGGCTCACGTTCCCGTTGTCCGCCCACCAATGTTAAACTCTCAGAAGAATTTAATTCTCGAGCACGCACAACATATCTCCGAGAAGATTGTTAAAATTCACCAATATTACTCTGAGGATTAACGTGTAACATGTGTCTGGACAGTGAGAATTTGATTTGTGCCTGAACTAATATTAACAAGTTACATAAATCTCACAAAATGATATGCTACACTTGAGGCACACATGATGTAATCATCACTCATTATTGCTCCAGTCGGAGTCCTGGGGTCACTTCTGCTGTCGGGTTTCCGCACGACTAGCAAGAAAAATTCACCAGCTCTTGATGAAGTGGTTTATGTATATACTGTTTTCATATGTTGAGGTTGCCAGTCTCGTATATAACCACTTAGCAAGAAACCTGCAAAATTTACATTAGTAAATAAATTGTTTACACTTACCCCAACATTTTGGGAATACACAATCTCCTTGCACAGTTTTTTGAATGGACACGTGCAATTTCGGTGCATATGCTCTCGAATCACTTTCGTCTGGAAATTTTGAATCCCTCTTATGACGGGTGAAACACTTGGCCTGGAAATCTATAATTCCTCTTATGACGGGTGAAACACTTGGTCTGGGGAAAGCTTCTCTTATGACGGTGATCCAATTCCTTAGGACTCCAGTCTTCGTATTTATAACAGTGGGCTTACATTTTTTAAGTTTTAAAGTTTCCCAAATACTTAGATCTGTCCTGGTCATTTTAAGTTTCCAGTCTTGTATTTAAATATGCGGGTTTACTTGTAAATTCCAAAGTTGCCTAAATACTCGATCTGTCACATAGTTGTAGAATTTCTAAGTCCAATGTCTCCTTTTTCTTTCTTTCTTTTAGGAGTCGTTAGTCTGACTTTTCTATGGAGTGTGTATCTTTGAGTTTGCTAGATTAAAGTTCTCACTTCTCAGTTCAATCAAAGAGTGTGTTTCCGCTTAATGTTCCAATAGAATTCATTGTATATTCCGGCTCTTAAATCAACCAATCCAATCGAATCTTGTTCAGCATTACGTGGGTAGGGATGTTTCAAATTCAAAAAATACCCTCACATGTTTCAAAATATAAAATTTAATATCCACGCGTGACCTCTTCATATCGTTGCGTCAGACTTCCGCCGGCATCTTGTGCAATCTTCATAAACAAATGTTGTGCACTGATACTGCCCCGATGCTATCGTCTGCAAATCTTGAGTTTCCAGACAGATTTATCTGTAATCTCGATACAGAACGTACATCGGAAGTGATTACCTCATTATCTCCCGTCTTGTGCAAACATAGGGATAGTCGCTGGCCATCTGGTGTCCACTGACGGACCGTCACGTTCAAAAGAATCAATAGAGATTACCATCTCTATCAAATGTGGCGAGACGAACGAAGCGAAAACTTATCAGTCGCTGATCAGTCAAATTACATGGCGTTATTACAGTTCTGTCTGGGATCGGCTCAAAGCAATCATGTGAAAATTAAAGATAGTCCCGTGGCCGATACTTCCGTAGTGGTTGTGACATGAAAATTGAGCACCTTGATCGATCCACTTTATTCTCATCGGCACCCCTCATTGTTTTTCAACCAAATCGCTCAAACGTGGTTTCCGACAGGCTTCCTAATTAAGCATGCAAGTTAAATTACGCATAAGCCAGGCCTTTCGCTAATTGAGCTTATTTCTATTTTAGCCACGCCTATTTTCTTTTCTCTATGTCTTACAGACACTAGGAATGTTTACAAACAGACCTATTAGCTAGTCCAGAGCCGTTAACTGTATTATCAAGCGAACAATTGGGCAATCGATGAAATAGTGACAGATCAGAGAATGAGTCGTCTAATGGTAAAATCAAGGGCGATAAGTCAAAAGACGTACTTTAAGTAGTTACATGGGTCAGGGGGGAATTAATCTGAGGAAAGGGGAGATAATCATAGTTACCCCCCCCCCCGCCCACATCCGTTTGTTCGGAACTTAATTAGCTACAGTGAGAGACGCAAGATCAAAAGCAAGTCCGTTCGCTAACGAAGAGTCTGCGGTCGGCATAAGCGTGAAAAATAGCTTTCATTCAGGAATCGACCGCAGATTCTCCCAATAAACGGGCACAGGCGATAAATCTCGCATGTAGCTAACGATTTTTACCCATTTTATATATATACCCATCTCTTAAAAATTCAGTTATCAGTCTGCCTCAGGAATTGTTGATATTCTAGCTCGACATCTTGGAGTTTTTTATAGAGAATTACTTAGATTCGTGGAGAGTTCATTTTCCTGTGTTGCGGTAATAATATATATATTAGAACTTTGCGTGATTTAATCGTTAAAGTTTTTCATTATATTTCACTGGGATTCTGTGTTAAGTTGAATAACGTATTAAATAAACCTATAGCTAAATTTTCTCCAGCCGTAAACGTAATTTAATTTCTTGTTATTCCCCAGTAAGAGAGGCTTAAATAATTATAAGACGCTAGGCGATTGATAATTGTCGAGATACCATTTATTTTTATTTTCATTATGTGTAAATTTTAAGTGACTATTGTTCATATCTAGTGTTAAAAGCGATGAGATTAGCTAGACACTTGTGGGTTTTAAATTTAATTTAATAACGCGTGTGTTAGGATATGATTATAGTATGATTACATGTTTTTCTGTTTATTACATATAGGCTGGTCATACCCTTGCGATGCAGCGGGTTTTATGGTCTTATGTCTTATGGCATTACGGTCTTATGCTCTTAAACATCCAGACATTGTTTGTGAAATCTGATTTTTGGTGACTCTGTGCGGTCCATCTTCTCCATCCATGAGAGTGGTTAAATAACAAGAACCTACAATTTAAAATTTAAATGATAACTGAAACGGGACTATACCAGAAGATTTTTCCATCTAGATACATATAAATATTACTGGCCTGATATGGCAGAACTTACAGCACTATTTTTTAAAACCATTTGACAGTAAGGTTTTCTTACCACGGAATTATACTCGAGAGAATTCACGGGTCATACTCGGCTATTTCCCTCCGAGAACAGCCTAGGAGTAACATTCTGTTTTTACACATTTCATTGCGACAGAGAGTCACAGCCATTGGAGGCGAGACCCCACCAGAACAATGTATTAACTTATAAATTTCCAGGACAGTGCCACCACATAGAAAAAAAAACTTATTCCAAACCAATACCTGCAGTAAGAAGAGGAATATCCAGGAAAATAATCAACGCATCAATTCAGCGACTCCCGGAAAATAGCAGTCAGCATAACCGGAGAGTCTGGGGCTGAACTTGACAAATAATGACTGTGTGTCAGAATATACTCTCTACTGGTACTATGGGTTTAATATATACTCAGACTAGACTCTTAGCCCGCTGTCTAAAGGTAAGACCACAGTACACAATAGCTGACATGAATAATGCAATAACACCTGAAAAAGGTTTGGTCCCTTTAATAAATATTGCGCACACACAGAAGCCACACACGGCTAATAATACACATAGAATAACGATGCAATGGAACTTGCCATAATCAACAGCTCAATATAGCAGTAACATAATCATCGATCTAATCTATCCAGTGACTACACAATGACTTTCGCTCACTAGCTAAGCCCTGTACTGAAGCAAAGCACTACATGAATGCAAGATACGTAACATAAATAATATCCAGGAAAAAACCACTAGAACTTACACCAACGTTCTAGCAGTATACCAAATAATCCTGACCACCTGAAAATCGGCAAGAAGTATAAACCAAAATGGCATTCACATAATCCCAGCACCACAGCTGACAAAGGGACAGCGTCCTCACGGGACGGTAGACATCTCCTAGAATGCCTTCCTTCCAAAAGTTTTATATCCTCTTCCGTTCTGGCCCAACTCGCCAAACGGGTTTTAAATTAGTATCAGGGTCGACACTCTACAGCGTGACCAACTTAATATTTTATAATATTTATACTGTGACATCCACCCCCTTAAGAAAGAAAACGAAGTTTTCTTCCACTGGAGGAGTCACGCCCAACCCCCCTTCGGAGTATGAAAGAAAAAAATGCCGAGACGGCACCTCCTCATCAACCTGGAGAATGCCCAAGTTGTCCACCACGATAGTCGTTCATGCCTTCTCACACAATGAACTAAATACAAGCAAACATGAACAAACACCCCAGGTACAGGCAGTCGTGAAAAAATAACCACGACTGTCCTACCCTGGTCTTTCACACACAATGCATCTTATGTTTGAGTAATAGCAAAACAAACATCAATAATAAGACATCATGTCATCGCATAACAAATTATTCTCTATACAATAAAGACATAGATCTATGGTAACATGATTCATACATAAGTTTAGTACAATTTCGTACATATTGCCTTTATGGCATCATAACCCATAAATCGTATATCATAATACATCTTCATCAATCATCAACTCTAGTAATTATAATACGTCTCTTATATAGATTATCATAAACACCTTCTTCCAATGTTCCTGTCCCCCACCAAGCTCATAACCTGGACAGGACATCTGCTACAATGTTATGTACACCCTGAATTGGCAAAATAGTAAAGTTGAATTGCTGTAGCAATAATGCCCAGCGTGTCAATTTAGCCGACTGCAAAAATAGCAGTGGTTTGTGATCTGTTTGGAGGAAAAAAAATGCGCCCCCAACAGATATCGTGCCAACTTAGACACCGCCCCTACAATTGCAAGGCACTCCCTCTCAATCGTGGAGTATCTGGTTTCTGCTGGCAACAACTTTCGATAGACATATATTGTAAAGCATGACATATAAATTACAGAACAAGGCATATTAAAGTATCAACATGACCCTTAAATATTACGAGAACATCATATTCCATAGGTCTCTGATAAATGCACGCCAGGCCTGCCTACAGTGCACCTGCCTACAGTGTACCTTGCTACAGTATGCCTGTCTACAGTGTGCCTGCCTACAGTATGCCTGCCCACAGCGCACTTGCCTACAGTATGCCCACCTACAGTGTACCTGCCCACAGCGTGCCTGTATGGTATCATGCCACATTAATACAAAGTACGACATAGCATAATACAGCATAACTATGCATTGTACAGCATTTCCTAACCTGTACAAGTCTACAAAATACACATATTCATATCAACATCGGGACCTCAAGACGCAGCAATAGAGACCGCAGTCAGCGACTCATAGCTTGACTGCCTGCGTCAGGACCAGCGAACCAGAGCTGGTCAAGACCGTGCTCCACCTCCACGTGGTGGTCCTGGAAACAGCCTGCAGCAATGCAGTCTGGCTGAGCGAGCACGGATCGCAATGGGAAGGCAAACCCGGTCCTAAAAAATGCCGTGCAGAAGTCGGATGTGTCGACCGAAAGGTGCAGATATCACAGCTACGTTGTAAACAGACACAACGCAACCACCGCCCTTTTCAGGGCGAACGAAGAAGAAGAAGATATCAACATCGAACTGGGGGCGTGGGTCAGAGCCACTCAGGTTCGGTTCGTATTAACCGAAACATCTTACTGATCACGAACCCGAAATCTAACCCTAGCTATTGCTGGACTATTAGCAGATGATTCTGAAGCAAGGACATATGCTTCAGCCTAACTGCCTTACACGCACCCCAACTATTCGCAAAAGTCACCCGCGCCATTTTGGTATTGTCGCGCAATGACAGTACCTCTACAACTCTTACCGGCGCGACCTCATCAAACACTCTTCTGAGTGTGCGCCAACTCGCACTCATAGGGACGTTACGCACCCAAACTGTGCGGTCACTAGCTATTGGACCCTCGTATAAGTCCCTACCGCTCCCGATCATGTCACTTGGTGTTTGCCGCGAAACACGTCTACGATGTACCTTCTGGTCATCCCCCTTGGGAGTTTGGTGATGCTGAGCCTCTGCTCCAGCCACACCCACGGCACTATGCACTCCGCGTACATTGCCGACGATTAAATCGGCAATCGGATCCTCAAGAACGAACGCGTTCACTCCACCCGAGAGGTACGGAGTGTCCACATTAATACATGCTTGGGGGTAATCCTCCACTTTGCCCCCGAACGTGGTGCACTTTACCGTTTTGCCTGTAAGGCAGTAGTCATCGATGCACGATCGACGCACAGCAATTGTGGTGCATTCGGTGTCCCGCTACACCCGGACTGGTCTATTCTCCACCTTGCCTTCGTGGAGAATCACCATACCAGTCTCATGGACTATCGATAGGCATGGTGCCGCATGCCCGCATTGAAGCACTACCCTCTCGTTTGCGTGAAACAGAGGGCGACATTCGGCACAGTCCTCACTATTAAACAAACGCGGAATTCGCGTGTTCAGTCGGGGTGGGACACCCATCTGCACAATGATTATTGCCACCACAAATGGAACACATGCGATCCTTCTTCTTCTCATCGCGTGCACCTTTGCTGGAGCCTTTCGATGACGAAGACCCCGCATCCGAGTCGGAAGATCGACTCTCTGAGGAACCACTCCTCTGCTTGGAATGTTTTGTTTATACCAAAACCGGTCTTCGTCTCGAGAGTCCTCGAAGCGTACCTGCTTTCGCGTTTGGCGCTCGCCTCTATCACTATAATTATCATATTGTCGGTTCTGCCACCTCGGCCGACCATTCCGATGAGATCGGAAATTCTCATAGCTACCTCTACGTGGTTGGTAGGGACTGGAAGGCTTCTCATACTTCTGCTCTTGGCTCCTGTCTGACTGATTTCGCCAAGGATGGCGCTGAACTTTGCCGACACTGGCAACTAAGTCTTCTGACAGACCATAATTCTGAATGGTTTGCCCGGGTGGGCGAGGACATAATGGTGCCCCAATTGGGCCATGGACTCACTGAAAAAACGCCACCAACTCACTAGAACACGAGGACAACACCTTGTCTTGCAGCACCAAGTCTAGCAAGCCATTATAGTCCTTAGGAATTCCCTCCATTTCGATCCATCTATTCAGCAGAAGTTTGATCTTCGAGATAAAATCCTCGAAGTCTTGGTCTGCGCTTGGCATCGCGTTTTTAAAACGCGTCCGGTAGCCGTCAGCAGTCAGACGGAACTTCCGGAGCAATCTCTCCTTTACTTTGTCGTAAACGGCCCTTTCCTCTATTGGGAGGCTATAAAACGTCTCCATCGCGGGCCCCACTAGTAGCGTCGATAGCAGAGATGGCCACTGATCTCTGTTAGCCTTAAAGGCCACGCATCGGCCTCAAATCTTTCAAGGAAGAAATCTAAACTGTCAATTTTATCATTAAAATTTGGCAGACGCAGTCTAAAAGGACGATGAGCCCCACCAGAAGTTGAGTTCTGACCACTCGCACCCACATCTAACTTCTTCAATTGTATTTCTTTATCCATCATTTTCTCTTCCAGAGCTATTCTCATTCTCTCCTTCTCCAAATCTAATTCTCTGTCTTCTCTCATCTTCTTTTCTTGCAATTCTCTCTCTATTTTCTTTTCTTGCAATTCTCGCTCTATCTTCTTTTCTTGCAATTCTAAGTCCCTCTGTTTCCACTCATTTTCTTCTTTCATCTTCCTTTCTTGTAACTCAAATTCTTTCCTTTTTAGCTCTAGCTCTTCAGCTCGAATCTCTCTCTCCCGCTTCTGCTTCTCAATCTTTTCCTTCTCTTCCTTCTCCAGTAAAGCTTTTTGATTTTCAACTGAATAAAATTCAGCTTTGGCATAGTAACTTAATTCTTTGGCAGTGTACCCACATTCTTTCCCAATCTGAATGAAAGCTTTAGGTCCATGGTGTACACTTAGAATGCTCACTATTATCTTTGGCTATAGATTTTGCTATATAAGTACTCAGTCGTATATATTTCACTTATATCACCAAATAACTCTCTGCTTGCACAATATGCAGTATTAACAGTAAATATAGATATCACCACTCCAATATACACATATATTTATGTATGTAAGTATATAACACCTCACCTCTCACTGTATACACATCAACCTTTATCTCTTGTAGTATATAGTTTTACTTTGCCACTTGGCTACTGTCTCATCACTGTGAAACTTTGGTCTGACTGACCACCTGGTCTCTGAGATACACTCAAACAAACTTACAATAGTCGACAGTTGTATAATAACAACTGATGAAACTTTCTGGTACTATCACACCACTATACCAACTTGATACTCAATCAGCTTTTACCTCAAAGTCTGTTACTGGCACCCACACTGGTGCTATATTCAGATAATACTTCACTTACCATTAATCTCAATAACCCATATTATGCAAGTACTACCTATGGCAAAATGAGCACTACACAGATGAAAGAAACACATACATCACATTACGAAAACACAATTCCAGTCACGAGGACCAAGATGATAGACCAAGAACATAAGAGGTAGATTAATATATACAATGCGTGACTGCACACGAACGAAAACAAGGGATACCTGTAAACGTATTTACAATATAGCAAGATGGAACAAGAGAAAACCCCACTTAAACACAACAAAAGAATTACTGAACGTACACGACAATACAAATACCCACTACCCAAATACGCCTAACACCAACAGGGCTTGGAATGTTAAGCAGGGCAGTCGCAGGAAATCCCGTCTGCCTGACTCCACCTGGATTACTGTCGCCAACCACCAAAACGACTCAAAGATATGTCAAACTGACCCGCCTGACGCACACTGTAACACTAGCCTATCACTTTAACAATCGTACATAGACTTGCAAACATACTAGAGCAACCAACTTGAAACTCAACTGTACAATACTTCATCGACAATCGACCGAAAAATTTACTGAAAAATAGCCATCACTGCTGCGACGCTGAAAGTAGGTCAGAGCCCGTAATCGAGGTCAGGTCAAACGACCGTAAACAATACCGTAACAGACTGACACACACATTGACTTTCCACTGGACGAAAAATGAAAATATGAAAATATGAAGGCGCCAACACCGTGGCCTACCAACCTTCTAGAATACTGTGCGCACAATTCCTGATGGCCTGACTAACACAAACGCAGGATCTAAGGCTTTGCTAATAAATAATACCACATTAATTGAGCCAACTAGCTGGAATTAAATATTAGAGCATACAGGCCCCACGGCCACACACAAAAAAATATGGACAAGCCCGCAGCTGTCTGCTCTCAAATCACAACAAAATTCTACAGAATCACTGAAGGCCCCACGGCCTACACAAGACGAGTAACCCCAGATGTCAGAATATTTTATAATATTTATACTGTGACACTCTGAATAGCCAAATACATGTTTGATTTAAATTCCATGGAATGTATGCAGCGTCGACAGTGGGGTAAGCAAATCTGAAAGTGGGCCACTGTATGTGTGTAGTGAGTGAACGGAACGAAAGAAACTCATTTCTTAAGTTACTACTAATATACCATCTTCTTTTATTTTATCTCTCACTAATCTGAGTGTTCACGGGATAGGTTAAAATTAAGGACTTATTCTTTACCCGTCCTGACTACTCCCTACTCCCATCGTTAATTATTTTGATCTTTTGGGTAAATTACCTCTGTTGGGATCTTTCCTAGTTTCCCTATACAACAGGGAGGGTCTATTAGATTTATATTTTCATGTCTCTTGTGTAAACTAAAATTTATTGATGTAATGCTTTTCTTGATGTTGTGATATTTCTAGTAAAAATAAACTAAATGAACCTTAAGCTATAGTGTTGGTCAAAACCCCTGCCCATATATGTGATCCATAGTTTATCTGTTTTCACGTCTGTACGTATTTCTGTCACAAAATTTTGTGTGTATTGAGGGTAGTGTAATTTGAATCTGTACCAAGTGAGAAAGTGCGTCTACTTTAAATAGAGTCGTAAAAGATAGGCTGGATTAGAGCAATTACTCAATCCAACACTGTTCTTTCTCTTACACCATTTCTCCTCGTGAAACAGGAACTATTTCTTACACCTTCCTCTCACATAGCTATTACTATCACCTCTGCTAGTACGGGACCATAAATATCTCAGTACTATCTTCTCAAATTTTACGACAGTGGTGGAGTGTTAGAGACTTCACCCTACTAGATCCAGCATAGAGAGTAAATAATGGTGCATAAAATATGCCACATAATAATGACAGGGGAGAGAAAAAAAAGAAAATATCATTTGCAAGGGAATGTAATGCAATTCTGCCGGAGTTGACTTAAGATCGCACAACCGTATCGTCACAAAACTTACGACAGAAAACGATAAGCGAAGAATGGCTATTCTGTCAATGCTATCGATAGAGAATAAGCGTTAAAAAATTCATCCCAGATTTCAGCACTAAAGTCATTGACCATTTTCAAGACTGACGAACATGGTAGCACTTTTTTTTTCTTTAACAAGAAAATTTTCGTAGACGCCGAAGACACGTATATAACAGATAATTAACCGTGTAATAATAAAGTTCTTAAAATTTTTGAATTTTCAATTTGTCAACGTATAACAATTAAATATTTGTGTCTTGTTAGCTTAATCTTGATGATGAATAATTTGTGATGTTTTCGCTGTGTTTGATACTCTCATGTTAAACCATTTTGTGTTGTACACGCGTAAATACAAAACTATTTATGTATATTCCCATCACTAAAAAACATTATGGCCGCCACTGTAGCACATTTCATAAGGCTGCGCACTCTATGAATTTTTTTTTAAATTTAAATGGCAAAAGTATTTTGAATACTCAGTCATAACGGCGATTGTTTTCATTCATTGTAGAAACTAATCATTTCATTTTCTTCATCTCATTTCATTTATTCATTTCATTTCATTTCAGTCCTTTAATTTCCTGTCATTCATTTCACTTAATTTCCTTTCATTCATCTAATTTTCTTTCATTCATTCATTTCATTTCAGTCCTTTAATTTCCTTTCATTCATTTCACTTTATTTCATTCATTTAATTTCATTCATGTCGTTCATTAATTTCATTCATTTATTGCACTGCATTCATTTCATGTTTAATTCAAATGTTATCTCAGTGTTAACATACGGCTGTGAGAGTTGGAAAATAACAAAATCATTGGAGAACAAGCTGAATACATTCGAGAACAAATGTCTTAGAAAACTCATGAACATCAGTTGGAAAGAATTCAAGACTAATCGACAAATAAGAGAAGACTCTAGGCAGAAATATGTCTCCGACTATATAAGGAAAAGGCGATGGTCATATATCGGTCATGTCCTACGAATGCAAAACAACAGAATACCACTACAGGCGCTCACTTGGGTTCCTGAGGGTAAGCGGAAAAAAGGAAGACCAAAAGAAACACTCAGAAGAACAATAATAAGAGAAGGAAGAACGTTGGGCCTAAATAATGTGCAAGAGCTAAGAGGAGTGGCGTCACAACGAACAACCTGGAGAGCACTGGTTTCTGCCTTATGCGCCGTGTTTGGCGCTTAAAGAATTTATTATTTATTATTATTATTCATTTCATTCATTCATTTCATTTATTTATTTATTTTATCTCATTGATTCATTTAATTTCATTTCATTCATTCGTTTATTTCATTAATCCGTTTCCTTCGTTCATTTTATTTTCTTATTTACTTAATTTCATTCCTTCATTTCATATCATTCATATAATTCATTCATATCAATCATTCATTTCATTGATTCATTTCATTTCATTTACTTCATTTCGTTCATGCATTTGATTTATTTCATTTCATTCACTCTTTTCATTTCAATCATTTATTTCATTCCGTTATTTCACTTCATTCATTTATTTCATTTTATTCATTTATTTCATTTTATTCATTTATTTCATTTCATTCTTTTCATTTCTTTTCATTCATTCATTTTATTTCCAATGTATTTTTTTCACGGAACATGAAACATGTAGCCTACGTCACAGCAAGTACCGTTTTTATAGTATAAAATCTGGTCAGCTCCATGCATATGATCACATCATGGAAAGACTTAGAAGAGATGGCATAGGCAGAATTGCTAGAAGGGAATTTGTTGATGACCTATGCTCCACATGATGATGAAGGTAATTGAATGAATGTAGCAGTAGTAGTCCAATTCTCCTGGTACCTCTACAGATACCTGCTGGAACTCCGCTAGACAAACGTTACGTCATTTTTCTTTCTTTAAATACCAACTTAACTTGAGCTTTAATGTAGGAATGGACAAACATTGCAACACAAAATAATCAGACCACAAAGTCTTGTTTATTTAGACATGCGTCCTAATATAACCGACGGACTATGTGTCTAGTTTGGACGCCTCGGCAAAAGATAAATATGTTTTAAAATGCAAATGCAAATTGCAACACGAACAGCCAAATATTTGCTGTAGAGGTAACAAATCGTTATCAGTACAATCTATTTTCCTTATCATAATCACCTTTTTTAATCTTTATCAGCTTTCATGATCTTTATCTGTGGCCAGCTAATCAGCTAATGTAAGTTAATCCAAACAGATTAAGGTTTCCTCATCAATATTGCATAACTGAAAAAGCAAAAATGAACGTTTAAATTGCAACGCAAATCCATTTATTTAAGAGCAGAGGCAGATAACACGGGAACTCTGACGATCTACTTTAGAAACGCTAAGCCCTCTAAATATCTACCTTGATAAAATTATGTTTGTTTCCAGGTTTCGGGTGTTAGGAACAAATGCAGCCAATATTTAATTTTTATATCGGCCAATCTACTTCCGGTCACTCCATCAAGACAGCGGTGGAAAACTCAAACTCAGTTATATTCTACCAAGTGTTAACTCCGCTTTAAACAAATGATAGCGTTCCTGTCTCATGTAGTTCACGATTGAATTGAAAAAAAAAAGTTTAGTTAGCTTGTGAGTTTCCAACTGAGAATATGGACCGATTGACTTCTGGAAAGACAGATGACACTGGGAAAGACTAGAAACCGGCTGACCGGGTTAGCACCCCGTAAGCTGTATTCAATTGCTATAGAACCCCAAAACGATAGATGCCCCCAGGATTCACCGAAAGGGGGGGGAGAATGATGAATCCACAGGCGCCTCATTGGAATCGACCAGACCCGTTACACGGACTTCGAGCTCTGAACAACGGCTGGAGTTTCCATGTGCCTGTGGTAGGGAATTCTCTACTCAGAGAGGAATGAAAATCCACAGAACGAAAAAGGGGTGTGGGAGGTCATCAGGGGGAGATCAACAGCGCTCTGTCTCGACGGATAAGACGTTAGAAGAACGCAGCCAGGAGTCAATCCACAGTGCTGAGTACATTCAAGTTGATCTGCCTGATGATGATCTCACACACTTCTTGGACGGGAAGAGAGATGCAATCAAGTTTCCACCCGCCAGTGCAAAAGGGCTTTGGGAACAGCTGGACGAAGCCTTGGCAAAAGAGTTGGATAACAACCTGAAGCAGATAACTTTGGAGAAGAAGCTGGAAATCTTCGGCGACATAATATATCAGCACTGTCGCAAAGTGTTCGGAGTGAGGGAGGCAAGGGAAGGTAACCCACCACGAAAAAGCAGAAGACAAATTAAAATAGAAGAAATCAGAAAACAGAAGAAGCATGCCCGAAAACTGTTGTCCAGAAAGCTCGATGCAAGTCAGCTCCAGGTCCTAATGGTGTTCCATATGTGGTGTATAAGAGATGCCCTGAGGTGCTCAAACGACTGCTTCGTTTACTGAAGAGTGCGTGGAAAACCCAGCTTGTAAGCAAGGAATGGAGAAAGGCGAACGGAGTCTACATCCCGAAGGAGCAAAATTCCACAGACATCAGTCAGTTCAGGCCAATCTCACTACTCAATGTGGAAGGGAAGATATTCTTCTCAGTGATGGCGAAAAGACTCACTACATACCTCCTGGCAAATGGGTACATTGACACTACCATTCAGAAAGGAGGTATCCCAGGTACACCAGGATGTCTAGAGCATGCCACAATGATATGGGAAGCAATCCAAAAGGCAAAGTCTGACAGAACAAACCTCCATGTAATCTGGTTGGATTTAGCGAATGCTTATGGATCCGTTCCACACCAGATGTTGTGGCAGGCCCTAGAAATGTATCATGTTCCACAAGAGATTGCAGCAATGCTGAAGCTGTATTTCGCAGGGTTTGCTGTCAGATTTTCAACCAGAGAGTACACAACGAAGTGGATTGGCCTTGAAGTTGGAATTGCGATGGGATGTACCATCTCTCCGATACTATTCGTGATGGCTATGCAGGTAATCCTCAATGCGGCTGAAGGAATGGCTATAGGTCCAAAGCTCGGTGGAATGTGTCTCATGCCACCGCTCAAAGCATTCATGGATGACACAACAATTCTGACATCAGATGAACATCAGGCCCGGAGGATGTTAGCACGCCTGGATGAACTAGTCAGCTGGTGCAGAATGAGCTTCAAACCCAAGAAGTCGAGAAGCCTATCAGTCAGGAAAGGGAAGATAGCAGAGGTCATATTCACGGTTTCCAACCAAAGAATCCCTACTGTCATTGAGGAACCTGTTAAAAGTCTTGGCAGGGTGTACGATGCCTCATTAAAAGACTCAAAGGCAGTGCAACAGACAATAGAAATGGCAGACAGAGGGCTACAGATCATAGACCAAAGCAGACTCCTGGGGAAGTTCAAACTGTGGTGCCTCCAGTTCATGTTGATACCAAAGTTGCTGTGGCCACTGCTTATATATGAAATAAGCACAAGTACAGTGGAAGCCATAGAGAAGAAGGTCAACAAGTTCATGAGAAAATGGCTAGGAGTACCACCAGGTCTGTCAGATGTAGCACTGTACTGCAAAAAGTCAAAACTTCTGCTTCCTTTCAAGTCAGTTGTTGAAGAGTACAAAGTTGGAAAGGCAAGGCTTGCAATGATGCTACGCGAGTCAGCTGATGACGTGGTTAAGTCCATTCAGCCCACACTGAAAACGGGAAGGAAGTGGAAAGTGGAAGAAGCTGTTGATGCTGCCCAAGAGTCACTCAAACTGAGGGAGGTAATCGGATACACACAAACGAATAGACGGGGATTTGGTCATGGAGACATCCGCTGGTGGTCCAAGGCATCAAGCAGGGAGCGCAGAGACATGGTAGTTCAGGAGATACGAGAAGCTGAGAATGATAAGAGGTTGCAAAAAGCAGTGCAGCAGGTCCAACAAGGCCAATGGACTACATGGGAAGGAGCCCTGCAGAGGTCCTTGACATGGAATGATATATGGCATATGGCACCTCTTAGGCTCAGCTTCGTTGTCAGATCACTGTATGACCTGCTGCCGTCGGCCACCAACCTTGTGAAATGGGGAAAGTCGGATGATGAGCAGTGCCCCCTGTGCCAGGGGAGGCAGACACTTGAACACGTGCTCTCAGCGTGTAAGGTGTCATTAGGGCAAGGGCGATACACTTGGCGCCATAACAAAGTGCTAAATGAGCTTGCTGCGACAATAGATCTGGCAAGAATGAAGGCGAATAGCAAAGTCCGGCCAGACACCGCAAACACATACTTTCTGAGGGCAGGAAAGTCAGCACACCCCAAACCGAATAAACCTGGTAGCAGTTTACCATCTCTTCTTGATTGTGCAAATGATTGGGAGATGGCGGTAGACCTACCTGGACGAGGGGCATATCCAGAGAGTATCAGAAAATCGCGGAGACGGCCGGATATAGTGCTTCATTCTGCAGCAACGCTTCAGGTCATACTGATTGAACTGACAGTGCCATTTGAATCCAGATTAGATGAGCAACATTCGTTCAAAGCGGCCAAGTATAGTGATCTGGCCGCGGATCTGAGACACGATGGGTTCACTGCAAGGGTCATGGCTGTTGAAGTGGGCGCAAGAGGGCTTGTGGCTGCATCAGTGTATGATCTATTGAGACTGTTGGGGCTGAGGGGACAGTCGAGAACAAGGGCCCTGAAGAGGCTTAGTGAAACTGCCGAAAAGGCATCAGGCTGGCTGTGGAACAACCGCAATGGGGAATGGAGATCGTAACAATAAACGCTGCGGTACAGAAAACACCAGGAATTTTTACGCTGAGGTTTGTGGTGGACTAGTGAACGGGCTGCGACTCAGGGGGCGACAAGCGGTATATACTATAAGGGGTGTCAGTATCAAAAGTCCAGTGGGGAACGCGCAGTGGCGACTCGTTGACTTCGCGCTGGTGTCTCAGTGTGTGCGACGGAACGAACGGAATAATTTGTCTTCTCCTTGTTACTTTCACAATTGCCTCCACGGCTGGCGGAGTTGTGGAATTTAAAGTTGCTACCATAAGTGAAATGGGTTCATTTTCGATGCAAGACAACAGGAAGCTGAGACGCTTGGGAGTCATGACCCAAGTGGGCCCGCCCCCCTTAGAGTGTAAAGGAGTATATAGGGCCGAAACACTTGTCGGACGGGGGGACTTCTTCTGATGATCAGATTGCTTCCTGTTGTATCGCTCTGTAAAGAGTTTCCTATCATTGGAAAAAGTATTTTTAAGCCAGAGGATACAGCTTTTCGAAAAACCGACGCAGAGGGCTGGTTTGGAATTTATATATCTTTTCCCCCTCCATCACCTAGAGATCTACCAAAGCGGCCCCTGTGGTCTACTCGTAGATCGTTATAGACCTTATGCAGACCTCTGCTTTAGACATTGGGTCAAGCATACCATCATCATCATTTTCCTTTTCTCTTCCCATTGAGCAGAGAGCTTCCGTTATAGCTGGTCCCTTGCAGGAAACCTGCAATACAGCATTCATGTGTTCTTGTAGTAGTGGTATCTGTAACAATCTCTTTTACATGACAACTTTGCCAGCTCCATGTATAATTTCATAATTCGACATTCTATATGTAGCAGTAGGCCTATTATTTCTTCGGATACCCCCCGGGGAGCTAGACAATGTATGCCCATGTAATAATGTTAAAGACACCTGCTGTTACACTGATAAACCTGCCACCCACTGATACTGTATAACGTGATTCATCACTGAACAGATAATTCATGAGGGATTTTAAAAAAAACCAAATCTTTCGTTTTAAATTAATTGTGAGAGAAATTTCATTTCGCTTTGCCACAAGAATTTCTGAGGAATATGAGAGGGACAATATTCTTTCACTTTTTTTCAAAGGAACCACATCGAGAGCAAACATGCGCCCTCTGAAAGTGAGAATTGGGCGTCGGGAGACTCCTCTGTCAACCTCAGTTACATTTTCTCACAAGTTTACACTAATTTTAAATATCTTTGATCACGCAAACGTATTCCTTGTTTGTTTTTATTCTATTTACATTGGCTGAGGATTATTTTTTTTCCATCCAGACACGTACTCTTCAACATTTCATTAAATCTCCCCATTTTCTGCCCTACGCAAACCAATGAAATATTGTGATACTTAAGAATTTTTCGAACTTTCACCTTGTCTACTCACAGGAAAACCGGACATCAACATTTACAGGACTCGTGGCTATCCGTATGTAAGGTTATACATATTCCGTTAACTATCTTCTTTGTCAAGTGTCATAATTGGAAGAATAGGCGATCATGTCTTCACAACTTCCTGTCTCCAATACTATATTTATCATTTCTGTTGTTGATTTCTTTCCATGCCACGATGTCAAACTGTCCAGGATCTTCTCTCTTTGTCTCCCTCTATCTTGTTTTCCTTCAATATTTCCTGTTGTCACCAAATCTTCCCCCTTTCTTCTTCTCATAACATGTCCCAAGACAGTGGATTACTTCCTTCTAACATGAGATATAAGCTTCGTTTGTGCATTAGCCACTTTCATGACATTATCATTACACTTTCTGGCTGTACATGTTATTCCTAACATTCTTATGTAAAACTACATCTCTGAAACCTCTAGTACTTTCTGTAGTGGGTTTGATGGTATTGTATGGTGGTGATGGTACTACGTGTGATGCATGAGGTCAGCTGTGAAGGCTCCTGAGATAAAATGTAACTGAGAGTTGTCAGAAGGCCCTTCTCGCTACCACTACGACCTCACACTTATCTTTTTTTTTTTTTTCTAATGAATGTGGCTACGTTAAATGTCTAGGGTAATGATATGTAATGTGGTGTGATAGTTTATAGACACACACACAGATATTTACTAAGTCTAATAATATTAACCAATGTTATAATACACTGAACTAACTCAAGGGTGTAAAATTTTGATAGAAATTATCTTACATTTATTTGATCTGGACCGAGTTTTATTTCGGCCAGAACATATGAAAGGTTTAGAAATTATGAAAGAAATGCATGGAATATTACATAATAAATGCAAGAGTGTACATATGTATGTTACTAGACTATTTAGTTTTATTAGTGTTTATAGTAGTCATCTAATTTGGGAGACCGTTTAATGCTTGTGCTGTTGGGGTGGCCTCATCACTCCAGTCTATATTGACTACACCGTGTCCAGTAAATTGCAGGAATTTTATGGGATTGTTAGTAACTAGTGAGTTGGTGAATTCTCAGCAGACCAGAGGCTCACTCAACTTTGAAGATGTAGCTCTGGTGCTGAGATCTGGTGGCCCCACCTCTCCGTGCTTGGGGGCAATAATAGTGGTCTGACACAACGTTACTGCACGGATCCACTCTGGTAAAATCACCAACTTAGTTGACACCGCCTTGGTGCCAACTGAAACTCACAGCTCTGCAATCAAAGTATTGGTTATGTGTCAAAATTCCATTCTCTAACCATGTCTGGACACAACACTACACAACAACAACACCATATAGACAGGTCAGATCTCTCTGACCATACAGCACATTTTACCATGGTGGTTTCACATCGGATAGGTTCTCCCAGACTACAGATTCTGAAATATGTTTATTAGTTTCCTCCCCTAAAATAGGATAGGTAATATGTTTCATTGATCTCAACACTTGATCTGTCCTTCCTAATCCTTGCTGGAGTTTATGTATTTTATTTGTTTCTAGACCCTGAACTGGGGCGGGGGGTCTAGAGCGAACCCTTACTTGTTGTAAGGAACAGATTATGCTATTGCAGTATCAAATCACTCGAACCTTAAACAAATATTAAAATGTATAAAGAAATAAGTTCAGTCTTACCAGAAATATGAATATAGTACACAGTAAATAAGTGCTAGCAAAATTCTGCTGAGCTGCTGGCTATAGTATGGTGTCCCACTGAATATTATGTATTATTTCTGGGAAATCACCACTACAATTAATGACTGTGTTACTGGACAGACTTATGTCGAATGGCAAAAATGTGCGTCTCTATCCCGCTAATATAAAATGCGTTGGCCAATCAGATCAGAAGACCAAGCTTTTCAATTCAAAATTTGAAAATAAAGTCAAAATTACATCTTATTTTCTCAAATGTACGTCCGTCACATGTTATCTTTTCCCAAAAAAGTCAAAAGTACATCTCAATTTTTAAAATGTACGTCGGTCACAATTTATCTTTTCCCCACAATTTCACTTGTTTTTTTTTTTGGACTAACACATGTAAAACTGCACGAACCTGCCTCCTAAGTTATTTTTAGCCACTACTGTCCGCTACTCCCCCTCTCTTGCATTCTAACTAGATTTGAACACTTGAGTCTCAAGGTTGCGATTTTTGTGCAAATAGTGGCATGTTTGATTCAATGTAGTCTTTCGCTGATGTGAACAACCCCGTCTTTTGTCATTATCTTTCTTATTATCTGTCCGTCTGTATAAATGAAAGTATATTATTTCACTGCTCAGAATGGGCCATCCGGCCAGCTAATTTTTATGTTCCTAACATTAATATTAAGAAAAAGTTACTTTTTGAATTTTGTAATCTTTCAAGCATCTGCGTTTGCCGCTGAATTCAAATAAAAGGCTTGGTATCGCAAAAGCGTCCAATAAATGACTGTGGCGTATCATATCCAAGGTCCCTTCTGTCGAATTCCTTACTTTATGTCAACTTGGGGGGGAACGTGACTTTTCCTCCTTGCCCCACCAATTTGCGTCCATTAACCTCGCTAGTTCAAGTATGCGTTCAGTCAGATTTTTTTTGTCTTTTGATCCTCGTTCCGTTTTGCCTTCAAGTCTAACACCTGATGACCCGCGGCGCGGGCGATCATGTATTCCAGCAGCTTACGCATTGGTTTTTTTTATCCCTACGTTGTATCATTGGAGATATTTTGACGTTGTATCACTGTTAATTTTTACGACACTTTCCATGCTTGTTTACTAACTGTCCGTGACTCACTTCCGTATGACAGGACTGGTTCTAAATAACATTCAAGAACCCTCTTTCTTACTTCCCTTGACAAAAAGATGTTGGATAAAATATTTTTCACTTTATAGAATGCTGCTTTTGCCTGAGCTGTTCGGCTCTTCACCTTTAAGATGCATCTTCCACACAATGTTATTAATGTGCATTACAATGAAAATTTCACTACAACAAAACACGAATGCAGCTATTTTAGCACACTTGGGGAGCAGTTTCACATAAGCACAGGTAAAATATAGCTAATGTTGCGACTGAAAATATCTTCGTTAAGGAAACAAAACATTGTAAACTTTACAAATGGCTCTCGAGCACGATTAACTCAAACACAGTAAAATGAAATTAAATTACAACATTCTTATCTAGCTTTTCTAAAGGACATCTGAATAACCATTTGGCTGAAGTAGTGTAGCGGGAAAGAATGTTTCTTTTTTCACCAAATAAGTACTTTCATACTCTATCATATGTGGAGACGTTTTCCATCAAATATCTCCTACTATACTCTTTCAACCACTTTATCCCCATATAACTGCGCCCAAATTTGCGCCATGGAGAGGACACTCCAGCTTTACCTTGGGGTGTTGGCACAACACGAAAAGTAGCAGTTACGGGTTATAAGCATCTTGCCCAATGGCGTATTACATAGCGCCATGGCTACGATGTCTACACCAGATCCTTGGTTTTTCATTGAAGAACAGTAACAAATGTCGAAGTGCTGCCACGTAATGGCCATCAAAGTATGTATACACTGCTTAAACAGCGCAGATTACGCTGGCTTGGCCATGTTCGCCGCAAGGAAGATGGTCGCAAACCCAAAGATATTTTCTACAGACAACTGGCAGATGACAAAACATGTGCTTCAGAAACCACAAATGCAGAAGCACCTGATTTCTTTGGCGCAGACTTCCAGCAAGAAGCCCAACTGCAGAGGTAACCAACATAATTATTGAGCTGGGGGGCGGGTGGGGAAACAGAAACAGAAAGAGGACAAGCCAAACCAGCTTTTATCTCAACATTTTCTTTAAGGATAAAAACTTGGAGTAGTTTTTCTAGACCCCCCCTACTCAACATGGCACCCCCTACTCAACATGGCAAGTACAGATGGATGTTTTTAGCGCAGGCTTCCTGCAAGGGGGTCAGCTGTAATGGTGACTTCGTGCTCCACAGGGAACGAACGGGAAAACGAAGATTATGTTTTATTCTTTTCTCTTATCTCTCTTTCACTCACTCACTCACTCACTCTCTCCCTCTCTCTTCTTTGTTTGTTTCTTGCTTTCCTTCTTAGCAAATACATTTTCATCCGTCCTTTCCACTTTAAATTACACCCACTTCATATCTGTTGACCTGTTGAGTGAGTGCCAAGATAGAAGATGAAAGTTGAGACAAAGGACTGAATGTTATGCGGGCCTACTCATCCAGTTCTCAACACTTTAAAGTTAAGTTCCTTCATTCATTCTATCCCTTTTAATTTTCATCATTCTCCTCGCCGTTTGTCAATGCTGGACAATCGTCAGTCCGATATTCGCCAAATCTGACCACAAAATAAATGACTCAGTGTTTGCATGTCTATTCATTCCTTATAATCGAGTACTTGACTGAAGGTCGGCAAATATGTTCCCGCCATCACCTTCAGTATCCGGCAAGAGGAAACGGAAATAAGACGGTGACGAAAGACATGTTACGAGTCACGTAGTGACGCCATCTTTTCTTCCAGGAAAACATACAGTCACCTTTCTTGTTCGTTTGATGGTGTCCTATTTCTTGCGAAGATATATGGTAGTGATTAGTGTTTTTTTTCCATTACACTCTTTTGTCAATCAAAAGTCTGCATCGTCATCAACGACTAAGTTGTATGCCTCAGCACCTAACTTATTTTTCTACTTCTTTGTCATCCTTAATTTTGACGACACTTTTTGAAGTATTTTTGACGATAAGGACAAAAATAAACAGATTGTCTCGGTTTTACTGAAGCGTGTCAATTTTAAATGTAGTTTTCATAATTAATAAACATTTTGAAGCTTTTTTTACTATCAAGGTAAATTGTCCGTCTTTTTTTTTTTGGCAATCTGTCGTGATTAGATAGGGTTTAAAGATATTTATGGTTCTGTCTGAGTAGATTGGATGGTGATAAGTACGGGAGAAATAAAGGTGTGAGAAATAGATTTCACGGGTGAAAAGTTTAAGGAGAAGATCTGTCTCTGGAATGAGTAGTTTCTCTAGTCCAGCCTATCTATACGACTGTAATTTAGTACAAGACAGTCTTTCCCTCCCTATACATAGAAATATAAGTTTAACTACACACACACACCGCTATGTGACAACAAGGCACACAAACGTGAAAAACTACGGTTAATTGGGTATGGGTCTGACCAACACACGAAGTAAGTTTTCTATGTTGTTTATTATCATTAAACTTGACAACATCAATTATCTAAAGAAACATCAAATAAAATCAGAATTACATAGATATGAAAAGAACTCAATACATGTACCCTCCCCCTCTGGAGAAAAGAACCCAAGAAGTAAATAACCCAAAGGTCAAAGGTTAGCACAATGTTACAGAATAGACAGTAAGGTAAACAAACCTACTAAGTGCTACTCAGTAAAGTAAACAATTTAAAAAAAAGTAAAATAATCAGGTTGGCACAAGTTACCGTAACAAGAAAAATATTCACTCTCTCTGTCATACATGGCCCCTCACTCGCTCCTTACCTACTGTTGGTGATATTCCTTTGGACATACAATTATCCTGAATATATATATATATATATATATATATATATATATATATATATATATATATATATAGAGAGAGAGAGAGAGAGAGAGAGAGAGAGAGAGAGAGATAAATAGACAGATAATGTCAGTGTTCAGTGCCAAATTTGGCCCCAGTCTAGCCTTGACAATAAATTAATAAGGTGGACGACAATTTTGGTGGTTTATCCGTGGATATACAAATGTCACCTCGAATAGTTGGTGTAGAAACCCCGAGATGTTCACAGTAAACAGAGAAAAATACTTCCAGTATTGGGAAACATCTGGTTGCTAGAACTGTTAGTATTCATAAATGATGGTAAATCCTATCGGCTGGCTCTGTGGTGAGTGCCGATTTTGAAACAGCGCAACTTTCTGGATAAATCCACTAACGCGACTGTCAAAAGTCAGATAGTGTTATGTTTTTTGCCGAACCCCTGTGGGCTGATAAATTGGAAAAAAAATCTGGGTATTGATAAGTCAAGTTAAATTTACAGGTTAAAACGTTTATGGTATATCTTTGGCCTATCCTGTTTACCAATGAACTTGGGAATTCACAAGCCAAGAAAACGACAACATTAATCCATTAGTAAATGAAGAAAAAGTACCAAAATAGACCGCTGGTCGCCCTTGATCAGGTCAGAAAATCCGAATGAAATCCCCACGAAATGCTATTAACACATCTTCCACAGTGGTTCTAGACTACGTGTTTAGATTATCCGAAAAATTCTGAGCGACAACTGATATCTGATTTGGGAAGCCACAGTTTATATATCATCATGGTATTATGATCTCTAGAGGATGCTAATTTTCACACTATTTTGCATAGCAGCGAAATGAGAAACCTAAGTTCCCAAGATAAAAGGTTTTCACGGTCGCTCTGTCGGCCGCTGCTAATCGACAACAGAGACTTGGAACCGTGTAACGGGTTTCTTCCGAGATTTTCCCCGCTTCTGAAGATCAAAGCGTTAACTCCCCTCTGTGTACGAACATCAAAGGGTAGTCGGGAAAATATTTCTGCCCGAGCGTCTCGCTTCAAAAGGTCCGGTGTTATTCACGCGCGGTCTATCTGATACCCGATGATTGACATGTCAGCTCGCGTGAGAAACTCAGGTAAACAAACCAGATTCGCTCCCTGTTATGACTGGCAGGTCGCGGAAGTTGGTAAACAACTTCGTTTGTTTACGTCTCAAAGAAAAGAGGCGTGGATTAAAAATGAGTAAACGCAGGCTGTCAATGCATGGCTTTGCTAGCGAATCATAGAACGCCAACGAGGTCACGAAAGACTGTCAGATACTGTAGGCTATATTTCCATTATACGTCACACAATCTAATCACCCAAACGGGCTGACGATTGGCTAAGAGGCTAGAGTGCTTGTTTCTATTGGCAAGGTCACCCGGTTCCGGGTTCGAAACCTGGTATTCAGCTGTAAATAGATACCTGGCTCTGCACTTAAGTTAGAAAATGCAAAGACAACGAGGACGGGACCTAGTCACACCCATCTCATAAAAATGGACCTAGTATAGTGAGGTCTCTAACACTTCACTCCCCTACGGCAGCATATTCTGTGAGACTACCTTTACCTTCAAGTCATCCAAATTTATGCTTATTCTAACCTGGAGAAACTATTGAACCAATACAGAACACCAGAAATGAAAACATGCTGCACGAGATCAGATCTGAGCTTAACATTATCCAAAGATCATCAACGGTTGCCCTCCAGTGATTACCCTCTCATTATGGAATCACTGGTAACGAGAGAGCTTAACTGTATCTAGAGCTGGCAGTAAAATGGAGCAATTCAGCAACCCACTGTCCCATTGATCAAAACCATTTTTCACAACCAGTAAAACTACCAATGGAAGAAAGAAAGTGATACAGACAACAGATCCGACACAATCCGCCTGCTCCATAAACACAAGCAGACTAATCTTTTCCTGCTGAGAATTGGCCACTCAGATTACTAGGCTACCTATATCGCCGCAGGATATCTCACACTAATGATTGTCCATGTGGAACCGGAATCCAGACTTCTGAACACATTCTATAAAACTGCACAGCCCACAATGACTTACGACGCCAGACCCGGACAGACAGTACTGAGCTGAGGCAGAAGCTGTGGGCTTGCAGCATAGACCTGGAAAAGACTGTGGACTTCGACCTTGTGGCAGGCCTGCAGATTTAGCATGACTACAAACTGAACGCAGAAGAAGAAGAAAGGAAGAAGAAAATCTGGGAAGACGCAGGTGTTGCTCCTCAAATCGAAATCAGTTTATGCAAACTTTGACGCTTCTCAATGTTTCATTCACATTTGTTGATAACGTTTCTAAAAAAAACTGTCATTTCTTAATTCTGTTTATCCTTTCTACTAACGACTGTCCGGGTTAATTTCTTTTACTTTAAGAACGTGGAATTGTTGTAGAGAGGTTGTGTTCTTTTGACCTGTTCTTTCGACCCATACACAAGATCATTCTGTTATAGTAGGGCTAATATCCAAGCACAAAGGAGCTTGTTGTCTGGTTAATAAATAAGGTTGTTCTTGTACACAGTCAGAGCTGGGTTTATAGTTCTCAACGCTGGTTAAATGCTCATAAGGTATGCGTAACATACTGTCTCTGACCTGTTAGAGGCGATCCCGTGTATCATTAAAGAAGTGGTGATGGCGAGTTTCTTGCGCCTATAACTAGACTGCTTCTAGTAAATGCAGCTCGTTAGCTTTGAGCGGCAACTCATCAATGAGACTGATTTCAATAGACCTGTCACTTTGCAGGTTAGATTCTTTTTTTTTAAAGTAAAAAACTACTGTGTTAACTACTTAAAAATCCGAAGGATGGTAAGGAGAAACCACCATCGTATAACCCATAACAATCCATAACCCATAACAAGCCATGTTTCACATCCAAACATGAGCCATTTAACTGAACAGCATAAATACATTACGTCATGAGTCGATTCACAAAGGTATTATTAAGAATTATCTTGTGAAGGATGCGAAGTAGAATCAAGAAAATAATTTCAATCGAATCTTGTAGGTTCGTTGAAGGAGAAATAACTGTAAGGTCTGTTTTTATATTGAGAACTTCGTCAAGCAAACTACGATGCATTGTTACGTTAGACCTATGGCCCTGTGCATCCGAACAGGTGTTTAGGTCGAGTCCACTTGTTTAGCCTTTACTGTCCCAATCTGCCTGCAAAGCAGCAGAGTTGTGTTTCCCTTCGTCTGGTCCCTTACCTTTGACCTGTCCGGCTTGGGAGACCCTGTTGGTAGCTACTTCTTTAAAGGTGCCCAACATGTGAGGAACAGAGAAATCACATATGGTCGTTATCAGTACTATTCCAGGACAAACTCTATGGAGATATCAACAACCTCAGGCTGACCACTGCTTTCTTTAAACATTTTAAAGTTGACGTCTTAAAGTGTCCGAAAAAGTAGAAGATATTGCGAAAAGATTTACCGCTCACTGGACCTAGATAAAAGATCTGTGCTTGCGTACCATCGCGTACACAATGGAAGTTGGCAGACGACGAAATGTAAACATGATAAAACGCTTGCAAGCCACCAGGTAGACAGACAAGACTGATAACCCACTGGGGGTCGAACAGGATATCTTTCCCCATCAATTAAAAAAAAAATTATGATAAGAGTCAGGAAGGATTGTGCACTGAAAAGTTGAGTGCGGCAATGACTATAGATAATGAAATATAAATAAAACATTAAGAGTTGAAATCATTTGATCGTTTCACTTGTACAGTGTGTTTATAAAGTCGCTGTGCAGTGAAATTTACGCCCGGGCGAGACTACGTCACCAGAAATGTGGTTTTCAATTGGGGCTTGTTGGGTAATGCTGCACACGGGATTGTGGCATTGAAACACAGAATATCATGACGTAAATTTGAATCATTCGTGACGTAATTTCTAAAATATTTTTCAAATTCACTGCACAGCGACTTTATAAACACCCTGTATGATCTTTGTACTTTCTTTGATGGTTTTCCTCTTGCAAGACATTATTATAAAGTTCTTTTTGGACGTCGATTGTATTCTTAATATTCTTCAACATAACTATTTCTTTGTGGCCTCCGTGAATCTTCTTTGTTTACCAGCTGTCTACGATTGACTTACATGCGGCAGTATCAGCTTTATATTATACTTTATATAATTTATCAGCTTTGGTATTTTTAAGTGTCCCTGGTGCCCTTATAATTTCTTCTACATAACCTGTAGCCTCCTGTGATCTTTATGTACCCGTCGTCTAAGATTCTTCCACATGACAGAATCAGTTTTATACAGCACATGGTGTGGCAGGGCATGTTACGGCATCAATTAGTTATATTGATTGTTATATTCAATTAGAGTTAATCCTTCATATGTTGTTGTGGTTCAAGTGCTAACTGACCTTTCGCCAGAGATGGTAATACTTGACCTTTACTCATATTTCTTCTTCTTTCCAGGTTTGTTCTTCCCTTTAAGTTTGGTGATAAGCAAAACAGTTTCAGCACAACAACGTATATCCAAAAGAAATTACTGTAAATTTCCACAAACAGCAATTCAGTAGAAAATTATATTAAAGTTTATTGATGTCATTAGACAAACACTGTAAATTTCACAAAATGATGGTTGTTTATCCAAAATAAAAAATATATAATCCAACTGAATAATATACACACTTGTCTACTCAAAAAAAAAAAACGTGTCTTGATATCCTCAAAGACGAACTTCACCTAACGCTATCTAAAAAAACAAAAATCCTCTAGTCTAAAATCATGGAATCCTTGGATTCATAAATCCTGAAATCATCCTTATCGCCCACATCTCTCCTTTTTATACTGTTCCTGTCTTTTTCCCCCGCCTTTTTCCACACGTCTCATTCTTTTTTCCACACGTTACAATTTCTGCACACGTCTCTCTGTTTTCGACATTTTGCACACGGCTTTCTGTTATTTCGACTTTTTTCACATGTGTGATCTTTTCCAACTTAACAATTGGATAAAAAAACCAGATCACACAAACATTCATTTCCCACTTTCCGCGCATAAAACCCATTCATTATTATTATCTGGGACTGACCTACGTTTGCCTTCTCAGAGCAGTGACTGCCAACTGAACTTTGAATGATACTGCGTTTTGTGTAAAAACGTCTTATTTGCTTTTGAGGTCTGTCATTCTTATATGTAGCATATTACAGCACGTATAAATACTTAGCGTGGAAGTAGTGGTGTGATTGGCATGCACGAGAGACATGCCCATTTTGTCCACGTGTAAAAGGCAATCGTATTGATATTTTGGACATTCTGTTGCCTCGGTTGGTGTGCTTGCTGGAACTGACGTTGCTCAGGCTGATGGCGTGTAGATCGATGTTGGTGACGGTGCCACTGCTGTCTTGAGTGACCGATTTCCATTGGCTCGTGGTCACTGTTTACTTCATAGCGAGGATCTCTACCTGTGCGTTGATTGAAACGTTTTCGTACGTTATCCTCCGATACTGCCATTTGTATAGCATCAGTGACAGTTTTAGGGTCTTTTCTTATGAGATGGAGCTTTAAGTTATCTGTGTAAAGTCCGTCCACAAAAATGCCTACCAAGTGTTTTTCAATGTCCTGTGATGGTACCGTTCCTTCAATAAAAGCTTCTTCAGCCAAATTCAATAAACGGTCTCCATAAAATTGAACAGGTTCAGATTTTTCTTGATGGATTTTCCTCAAAAGCGACCACGCGTGCTGTTTGTCGATTATATCACTATACCGTGCAATTAGTTCCTTCTTTAATGATGCATAGGTCTCCTCTGGGTAGATGAGGGAGCGCCGTCGCAGAAAATCCGTCACAAGAGATTCCGATGACAAGTATGCAATTTTGATCTTTTCCTTGTCACTTGTAGCATTTACCATGGAACTAAACTTGTCTATGTTCCTTAGCCATCTCCGAAATGTCTTTGAATCGCCGGTGAAGGGAGTAATCTATCAAGTAGTTCACTGAGAAAGTAGTCTACAAAGTGGTTCAATGTGAAAGTAGTCTACCAAGTAGTCCCATGAAAAAGTAGTCTACCAAGTAGCTCTAAGAGAAAGTAGTCTACCTTGTAGTCCCATGAGAAAATAATATACCACGTAGTTCAATGAGAAAGAGGTCTACCAAGACGTTCAATGGGAAAATAATCTACCACTTAGTGCCATGAAAAAAAAATCTACCAAGTAGTCTCATGAGAAAGTAGTCAACCAAGTAGTCCTACGAGAAAGTAGCCTAACAAGTAGTTCAATGAGAAAGTACTCTACCAAGTAGTCCCTTTAGCAAGTATTCTACCATTTAGTTCACTTAGAAAGTAATCTACCCAGTAGTTCAATGAGAACGTAATCTATCAAGTAGTCTCAAGAGAAAGTAATATACAAAGTAGTTCAATGAGAAAGTAGTCTACCAATTGGTTCAATGTGAAAGTAGTCTACCAAGTAGTCCCATGAGAAACTAGTCTACATAGTAGCTCTACAAGAAAGTAGTCTACCACGTAGTCCAATCAGAAAGTAAACTACCACGTAGTTCAATGAGAAATAGGTCTACCTGTCGTTCAATGAGAAAATAATCTCCACTTAGTCCCATGAGAAAATAATCTACCAAGTAGTTCAATAAGAATCTAATCTACTAAGTAGTACAATGAGAAAACATCTACCAAGTAGTCCCATGAGAAGGTAGTCTACCAAGTAGTTCATTGAGAAAGTAGCCAACCAAGCAGTCCCATGAGAAAGCAATCTACCATGTAGTTCAAAGAGAAAAAAATTTACCAAGTAGTCCCATGAGAACGTAATCTACCATATAGTTCAATGAGAAAGTAGTCTACCAATTGGTTCAGTATGAAAGTAGTCTACCAAGTAGTCCCATGAGAAAGTAGTCTACCAAGCAGCTCTATGAAAAAGTAGACTACCAGGTAGTCGTATGAGAAAATAATCTACCAAGTAGTTCAATAAGAAAATAATCTACCACATATTCTCATGAGAAAATAATCTACCAAGTTGTTTAATGAGAATGTAGTCTACCAAGTAGATCAATGAGAAAATAGTCTACTAAGTAGTTCAATAAGAAATTAATCTACCGAGCAATCTCATTAGAAAGTAGTTTACCAAGTAGCTCGATAAGAAAATAATCTATCACGTACTCCCATGAGAAATTAATCTAGCCAGTAGTTCAATGAGAAAGTAATCTACCAAATAGTTCAATAAGAAAGTAGTCTACAAAGTAGTACCATGAGAAAGTAGTCTACCAAGTAGTTCATTGAGAAAGTAGTCTACCAAGTAGTCCCATGAGAAAGTAATCTACCAAGAAGTTCAATGAGAAGTAGTCTATCACGTAGTCCCATGGGATAGTAATCTACAAAGTAGATCAATGGGACAGTAGTCTACCAAGTAGTCCCATGAGAAAGTAATCTACTAAGTAGTTCAATGAGAAGTAATCTACCAAGTAGCTGAATGAGAAATTAATCTACCAAGTAGCTCCATTAGAAAGTAGTATACGAAAAAGCCCGATAAGAAAGTAACACTGACAAACAACATTTTTCTTTCTTATATAAAAATAAGTGTTCTTAGGTCAGTTTCTTGCTCTGATTTCAAATTTGAAATCCGTTTATCTCTATCACATCGGGTTCTTAAGATATTTGTAAATAAATATATTTTTGGGAAACCGTTATTTGCTGCGTTTCATTTTTACTATATAACTTATTAAAAATTAATAAAATTCAAAATAATTCTACTTTTTATACTGCTAAAAGATGCATGACATATGTTACGCTATTTTTCAAATAGTTACTGTATTTTGAAATAATTCTGAGCGAAATATGGCTTCTAGAAGTTGTAGAAATTCGGCTGATCTGTTCTGTTATGTGTGCGGATATTTTACCGATCGTGTTCACCAGAAAAACTTTACACCATTACTAATGAAAGCATATGAACTTTATTTCGATTCGAAAGTTGATGATGCAAATAAATCTTGGAAGCCAAATGCAGTTTGTTCGACTTGTGCAAATACATTGGCAGGTTGGTTACGAAAATCGTTGAAGCATAAGTCGATGCCTTTTGGAGTGCCAGTAATATGGCGTGAACCGACAAATCATGCTACTGATTGTTACTTCTGCTTGACAAATATCCATGGTTTCACTTTTAAAACTAGAAAGTCTGTGGTTTATCCAAATATTGAATCGGTTTCGAAACCAGTGCCTCATGATCCAATCACGTGTCCGATCCCAGTTCCACCAGAACAATATCCGTTGGACGTGAATGAACCATCAGAAAGTGATAGTTTACCTGCTTTAGAAACTAATTTTGACTCGGATTATATACCGGTGAATGATGGTGTTCACTTAATTAACCATTCAGAACTTTCAGATCTAATACGTGATCTCGCTCTTACCAAAGGACAAGCGGAATCACTCGGTTCGCGACTCAAAGAATGGAATCTTTTAGCGCCCAATACTCCGAAATTTCATCATAGACACAGAGAACTTGTTCAATACTTTGAGATGGATGATGACATTTGCTATTGCAAAGATGTAAACGGTCTAATGGTGCACCTCAGTCATGAGCACATAGTCAACGAATGGCGACTTTTCATCGACTCTTCCAAGACTAGTCTAAAAGTCGTGTTATTGCATAACGGAAATTTATTTTCATCAATTCCAGTCGCCTACTCTGTTCATATGAAAGAAACTTATGACAATATGGCTATACTTTTGGCAAAAATAAAGTACAATGACTACCAATGGCGGATTTGTGGAGACCTAAAGGTCATTGCAATTCTCACGGGCATGCAGACTGGGTATACTAAATTTTGTTGCTTCCTATGTGAATGGGACAGCCGCAACAGACAGGAACTTTATGCAAGAAAGGTGTGGCCTATCAGGGATCGTATGCAGCTCGGGCATAAAAATGTAATACACGAGCCATTAGTTAACAAAGACAGCATCATTTTACCACCGTTACATATAAAGTTGGGGCTCATGAAGAATTTCGTAAAAGCGTTAGATAAAACGAGCAAAGCTTTCACTTATCTTCGAGAAAAGTTTCCGCAAGTTAGCGATGCAAAGATAAAGGAAGGTATCTTTGTAGGACCTCAGATTAGGAAAGTGATTGCAGACAAACAATTCGAGAACTTGTTACATGGTAGTGAACTTCGCGCATGGATTGCATTCAAATCGATCGTCGATAACTTTCTGGGAAATCACAAATCTGTCGACTATGTGCATATTGTTAAGCAGTGCATAGATGCATACAGAATTATGGGCTGTAACATGTCCCTCAAAATCCATTTGCTCGATTCGCATCTTGACTTTTTCCCTGACAACCTTGGCGAAGTCAGAGATGAACATGGAGAACGATTCCATGAAGATATCGCCGTAATGGAGTCACGTTATCAAGGACGGTGGAGTGTGACCATGCTTGCCGATTATTGTTGGATGCTTCATCGCGATGTACCACATGCCATTCACCGACGAAAGTCGACTGCAAAGAAATTCAAGCCTACATAACTGTTATACTTCTTGTACGAATGATGTTGTAAAACTGTATGCGTTGTTAAAAAAAACTTCAATTGCGTATTTCTAGAGATCCCGACCTGATAGAGAAAAACGGTTAGCAGATTTAAAAAGAGCGCATTAAAATTGACCAGAAAAACATAGAAATGTTAGAGAAAGAAAAAAAAAATTTTTTGTTAGCCAGTGTAATCTATCAAGTAGTCCAATGAGAAAGGTATCAATTAAGTAGCCCTGTAAGAACATAATTTATCATTTCTGAATTAGATTGGAAGTTTAGAACTGACGAATGACTAGAGGCGTAGCTTAATGTTTGATGCTGACGTCATGAACACTACGATTGTGAGAAATAGGTTTGCCTGCGTAAATCGCACGTGCGATTTGTTACGCATCGTACCGTACGACAGGGTTCATATTAACATATACGGGGCTCAGGTGTTCATTCATTGGCTGAAGCAAAAAAGCAATGGTACTTTCAGCAGATCACACCCTCGGTCTGCACGTTTGCCTTGTATAGCAACATGTTCTCACACCTACACACGTCTGGCATTCTCGTTTAGTATTCTTAAACTTTTTATCTCTTTTCGTTAACCTTCAAATTTTGTGTTTATCTGTCCACGCGAAAACACTCTACACCTGCCAGCTTGCACTTAGGCTAATTGTTCTGTTTCCTCTATACACCCGTAAATTCGGACTGAGAAGTGAATGTAATAGGGTTAGTATTTTTTTATGTTTTGTGAATGGTTGCCCTTGTCCTAGATGGCAGGTATTCATATATTTACTTTTCATCTGTTTTCACTGAGGTAGACTAATCAATAGAAGATATCGAATCATACTACAAGTTTATATTTTTTTTTTTTAATTTTAACAATACAATATCCTCATATATATAGAGTTTCTTAATGAAACATTTGTAACCAAATATGAAACAACTCCATCAGCTTTTCGGGAAAATATGGAAACGGCCCACATTGCGCCGTGGAACATAAATTGAACACTCATTAACAAAGCACATCTGGAATTTCAATTTGTTCATGGTACATTGACCATTGACAGTTAGTCATAATAAGTTTGACTACAACGACCCAATGACCTTGACATGGAATGGACAGGAATTAGTGTCGTCATCAGGACATGCAGCACAAAAAACACAACATAATTATTTCCCCGCCATGTATTGGCGGGTTACATGCTCGTAATATAATATCATTACATATTATTGTGGTGGAACATTGATAAGTGCAGATGTGATGAAAGGGAAATGATCTTGGGAAATACGTGTTGAGTAGAGTTAATTTTGGGTTAGAGTACTTGCTTACAGATTGGTATGGATTTGTTTAAAGATATCTCCTCTTAGTTTCGTGGAAGACAGTATGTCAGATAGCAGGTGAACTCTGGTCATAATGAACTGTTTCTGTACTGGTTTTAAGTAATGTGTGAATAGCTCTCGCGGCTAGTGTCCGCAGGGATTTTTGAGAGCAGTGTTAAGAGAACAGTAGATTCTCGTGACTGTGTGAACGGGGTGTGTTCCCGTGGGTTCAGTCTATGCAGGGTTTTTGACTGAGGTGGTCAGCCCTAAGGTGGTTTTTGGATAATGTATGCCTGCGCAGGGCTATAGAGATTTTGTAGGCCTTGATTATTATATATCTGCCGTAGATGCAGTATTTGTGCACTGATGTGAAGTATAGAGATTTTGTAGGCCTTGATTATTATATATCTGCCGTAGATGCAGTATTTGTGCACTGATGTGAAGTATAGAGATTTTGTAGGCCTTGATGATTATATAACTGCCGTAGATGCAGTATTTGTGCACTGATGTGGAGTAGAGATTTTGTAGGCCATGATTATTATATAACTGCCGTAGATGCAGTCTTTGTGCACTGATGTGGAGTAGAGATTTTGTAGGCCATGATTATTATATAACTGCCGTAGATGCAGTATTTGTGCACTGATGTGGAGTAGAGATTTTGTAGGCCATGATTATTATATAACTGCCGTAGATGCAGTATTTGTGCACTGATGTGGAGTAGAGATTTTGTAGGCCATGATTATTATATAACTGCCGTAGATGCAGTCTTTGTGCACTGATGTGGAGTAGAGATTTTGTAGGCCATGATTATTATATAACTGCCGTAGATGCAGTCTTTGTGCACTGATGTGGAGTAGAGATTTTGTAGGCCATGATTATTATATAACTGCCGTAGATGCAGTCTTTGTGCACTGATGTGGAGTAGAGATTTTTGTAGGCCATGATTATTATATAACTGCCGTAGATGCAGTCTTTGTGCACTGATGTGGAGTAGAGATTTTGTAGGCCATGATTATTATATAACTGCCGTAGACGCAGTCTTTGTGCACTGATGTGAGGAGTAGAGATTTTGTAGGCCAGGATGTGTAAGGGCCGTATGGTGTGTTAACTACATTATGAAGATTCATGTTTCGATGTAACTGTATTCGTCTAGATCTACGTGATGTTATAATTGTAATAAACCATGGTTAAAATATCATCAGACGTTACACCATTCCATTCCATGACTTGGTGTGTGCGCTACTGTGAGTGACTGTCCCAAAACACGCTTCACCTTCTTCAACCAAAAGATAAAAAACCCTTTAATTATCAGTGGTGGACCAAACCAACGGGTCGTAACACCCACATTACATTCGCGTAACAAGAGGGTAAATTAGGTCAGATTCTGGACCAGTCATTACAAGTGGGAACACTGAACTGTGTTATGTTTGGCTCTGTGTGGGCGTGGCTTAATTCAACTGTACACAGGTATCAGCTGACTGCGCATATCCATCCTCATATCTTGGCGTGTTGTAGCAACTAAACTGACTTTATCAGTTGGTTTCCATATCAAACAGCTGTTATCTGATAGCGACATTGATGCCATAATTGTTACAGTGCTTGTTCCAGTCTTTCCATATGCAGATTCAACTATAGGTGCAGTATTTTGGAGAGTTCGTCTGCACGTATACCTCAAGTGATTGCGGGGTTGCTGTGATCGGTTCCTGTCGTCTGATGCATTGTTGAGGACATACTGTACAGTGGCAGGGATTTGAAGACAAGAGTGCCTAGTCCTTGTACCTTTTCTGCAGTGGAGTGTTTTAACGTCAGAACTTTATGATATCCAGTGTGTTGGCGGAAGGGTCAGGATTACCTTCAGTTAAGTGCTTTTGTTGTGTGTAAATGTTGCCACTTCTGTCCATGTCAACAAGCCTCAATCTGCACTATCCTATTCTATTGATAACTATTGTTGTTGTTGTCGATAATTATATCGATTAATTATAGAATGTGATGATGTACAGGGATTGATGATACAATATTTGAGATCTAAACTTGATTTGGTATAATGAAAGTTTAATTAAGACATATATGGTTGACTAAGTAAACAAGTCACAATGGATTCTGATACAGATCCGGAGGATATGAGACCTGTATTAGAGTATCTGTTTCAGGAAGGGACAGATTGTCAGAGATTAAAAAGCCCAGAGCTTGAGTCACATGTTATGGACAAGTTTTTGGTCTCTGCATCGAGATCTCTAAGAGAGTTTGCTAATGAGAGATTTCAGTCAATTCCTCATGTGAGTATGGCTGAGGATCTGGCAAGGTTATTGGTTTTGGACCTTCGTCTGTTCTTGGACAATTATATTAGTATAAAACGTGATAACATATTGAAGAGTATACGTACGTTATTGCTCGACGGCATCCATAGTGACCAGAAAGAAGAGTTAAGGGATGAGAAGCAAATAGGAGACATAAAACAGAGTACACAGGAGCTAAGGGAAAGTTGCTTAAAAAGTACTACTGAAGTGAATAAGCTGCAGGAAAAAGTGACTAAACTTACAGGTGATTTATGTAAATCTAATTCTGAGCTTGCTTGTGTTCGAGCAAAATTAGACTCGGCATTGTGCAAAATTAAAGAGATGGAAGCTCAGATTGGGAAAAAAAATGGCGAAATTAGAAATCTGACTCAAAAAGTTCAAGAGAAGACGGAGATTTGTGGTTGCCAAATTAAAGAAAAGGATACCATATCCCTAGAGAAGGTTGATAGGCTTACGAATAGTCATGATATTGAGATTGAGAGGATTGATAAAGAGAGAGTGAAAGAATTAATGGTGGAGAAAGACAAATTGATTAAGATTGAAAATTTGCTAGCAGAGGAAAGCTGCAAGGTCTTAAAAGCGGAGAGTTTAAACAAGAAATTAAGTGAACAGATTGCACTTAAGGACTTTGAGATTGTAGAAGCAAGAAGAAGAATAAATGGTCTGCTTGACGTAGTCTTGAATAGCAATATGTGGTCTTCTGTCAGTGTTGACGATGATAGACAGAAAGTTTCTTATCATCAGAACACTAAAGCAAAAAGCCAGCCTTATACACTTTTTGCGGATTCTACGGTCAAGAATGGTGGACATAGATCTTTCCGTGGGAGATATAACTTCTCACGCAATACAGATGATTCCAATGATAATGATTGCTGGCGGCAGAATAACAAAGGAAAATCTACAGTAATATCCAGTCCTGTAGATAAGGAAAGAAACAGTGCTAAATCTCAAGTCAGTGTGTTAAAAACCAACAGCGTATTTATTGACAGATCTGATAAATTGGTTACAAGTAACAAACATACTACTGCTTGTTCCATGAAGGAAACAAATGTTGTGAAAAAAAATAAAGAGATTGTCAAACCTTCTAGTCATACCCAGTCAAGGCAGTGTGACTCATTTTTTAAACACATTGCCACAAGCAAAGAAAAAAATAATTTTGATAGGAGACATAACCCTAAGGTTATAAAGTACCAAGGGAGTTCATCCTACGGTAACGTTTCTTCTCCCAAAAACAAGAAAAAATGTGACAGATCTCAACATTGTGATTCTAAAAGTTTAGAAAACTATAGCAGAAGTAATTATATGAAAGTTCATCAGTCTAGTAATAATTTTTCTGCTAAAAAGTCAGTTCTATCTGATGGACATTGTTATCTGGGAAGAAGTATTAAGAATAACTATTGTAACTGGGATTTAAATCAGTACAACGGTGTTAATAGAGCAAATAACAATGCTCTCAAAAGAAATTATACAGATCGCAACCAGGTTAGCTGTGCTCCACATAAGAGCAAGATTATTATTAATCAGAGTAATAGGAACGGTAATAGGTTCTTAAATGCTTTTGCTTGTCATGCTGATAGGTTTGAGAGATCATCTCGGTCTTGTGAAGGTAGTAAATTTTTTTTTCAGCCTACCGCACTGACAACTGTGAATTATAGGTCAGGTTGTCCCTGGGACGTCTATGTTGTCTGCTATGTGACGAGAGTTGTTGACATCGCAGGAGGGCCACAACCTTACACCACGGAGTTCGGGTAATTGTGTAGTGAACTTTTCCGTGTTTCCTCATAATCTTACCATGGATTAAAATAGATATTTTCATTTGTATTGTCTCACAGCGAGCGACTTTGCGAGGGGAATCACCATTCTAATTTTACATTACCTGGGAGAGATGTAGATCACTGTGTACCATTTATCCATTCAAGCGAGCCTAGACAGTACGTTAACCCACCGTGTCATGATGTCACCTTGCGTGTTGATGAGATGTTCGCAAGACCTCGAAGGAATTTTTTTTTGTTTTTTAAAGGTCCTGTTTATTTTTTGTTCTGTTTACAAACACTGAATGTTATTGTATTCTTTAGTATAGAACTTTATATGTTGTTAATGAAATATTATGTAATCTTTGTAACATTTGATTGCCATAATTATTTGTTGGTTGTTACTTATATGACTGTATTTTAATTATGCATTAAATAATTTCTATGCACAAACTTATTTACTGAGACAATGTAATAGTCATTTTCATAGATAGTCCTGAGTGTTTATTCACTACTTAAAATTTTGTTTTGTTTTTTCATCATGGATTTGATACCATGTTTAATTAACATATTTATATACAGATTATTTGAATTAATTGTTTAGTGAAAGGTAATTTAAACATAACTTGTATGTATTATTAATGATTTTTCGTTGAAGTTAAGGACGTATTCTGAAACTTGGTTTCCATTTTTTTCTCAATTATGACATTTGATAATTTAAACGATTCGATTTTTTTTGTCAGCTAGAATTAACTTAAATTTCCTATTAAATTAAGTGGGTAGAATTAACAGCGACGGCTGATACTCTTGTTCATTTAAAGAATTTAAATATCTGATTATAATACATAGTTAAGATAAATAATATTACACTTATATATATTTATAACTTCGTTTGTAGTTAACATTTTATTACCCAATGTGACGTTTCTTTGATGTATTTTTTTTTAAAAAAAAGAAGAGAAAAAAAAACTTACACGTTTTGATGTGTGTCTATTTAAAGATAAGATTATTTTTATGTTACTCAGCTAATTTAATTGTTAGTTATTAATTATAGCTACATATTACTTAGAAATAAAAATACTATTTTTATTTAACCTAAAGAGAAGAAACATTTTTTGTATTGTAAATTTTTGGAAAATGTGTTTTGAACATTGTGATATTTATTTTTTTCTGCGCCAGCGCTAGATTGTATGTTAGGGTTACTATTATGTAGTGACATTAATTCTTTGAAAATGTTGTGATGTTTGGATGTATTTTTTGGTTGTTAGCGCTTGACTATGCGTCAATGCGGAACTTGTGTTATCGTTAATAATTTTTTGTTTGGGTGATATTTGATGTAATTTATTTTTAGTTATGTATAAGTTTATAATTTAGTTAAATTACTTATTATGCTGTGCTTGTCATAAGCTTTCTTTTTTGTGTTAGTATATAAATATACTTTAGCATTTTTGTATTTTACAATACGTTGTTATATTTGGATAGTTATTGTTAGGTGTTGTTACCAACTTTCTTTACATTTGCATCTTTACTGTCATCTCTCTTTGTTGACTATTCGTCATTTCTTTACATCTTTTCTGTTGTCTTTTCAGTATTGTCTGATATTTTGTTTATGCTTCCGTGTTTCATCTTTGATGTCATTCATACTTTTAGTATACTTTTTTCGTGTTACGCTATTTATACTTTCATTCTTTGTAGTGTTAAGTTAATTATATGACTTTAGATAATGTAATTGGTTCTTATAGTTCTATTTGTTTTACATGTATGGAATTGTTGTCTTCATTGTCATCTTATGATTCTATTTGATTCTTATCATATTCCCATTTCATATTTTGTCTTTTCTCGTATGATAATTTATTTTCTGTTTAGTTTGTACTATGTATACTTAATTTGGGTTTTGTATTAGATTAATTTTTATTTTGGTATGCTTGAATGATTATGTTGGATGATTTAGTCGTTATCTTACATTTATTGATGATATTTTTGTAGATGTGCTATGTTCTCTTGTCATAGGTATATTTTTGTAGGTAATTGATAGAACTTCATTAATTTTTTAAAAAAATTTTTGGGAATTAATTTAAGAGGTATCTGATATAACTTCATTGACCGTTAAATTTTTGGGAGTTAATTTTCAACAAAAAAAAAAATGATATAATCATTTTTTTTTCCCTGGGAGTGTGGCAAACTGATAAGTGCAGATGTGATGAAAGGGAAATGATCTTGGGAAATACGTGTTGAGTAGAGTTAATTTTGGGTTAGAGTACTTGCTTACAGATTGGTATGGATTTGTTTAAAGATATCTCCTCTTAGTTTCGTGGAAGACAGTATGTCAGATAGCAGGTGAACTCTGGTCATAATGAACTGTTTCTGTACTGGTTTTAAGTGATGTGTGAATAGCTCTCGCGGCTAGTGTCCGCAGGGATTTTTGAGAGCAGTGTTAAGAGAACAGTAGATTCTCGTGACTGTGTGAACGGGGTGTGTTCCCGTGGGTTCAGTCTATGCAGGGTTTTTGACTGAGGTGGTCAGCCCTAAGGTGGTTTTTGGATAATGTATGCCTGCGCAGGGCTATAGAGATTTTGTAGGCCTTGATTATTATATATCTGCCGTAGATGCAGTATTTGTGCACTGATGTGAAGTATAGAGATTTTGTAGGCCTTGATTATTATATATCTGCCGTAGATGCAGTATTTGTGCACTGATGTGAAGTATAGAGATTTTGTAGGCCTTGATTATTATATATCTGCCGTAGATGCAGTATTTGTGCACTGATGTGAAGTATAGAGATTTTGTAGGCCATGATTATTATATAACTGCCGTAGATGCAGTCTTTGTGCACTGATGTGGAGTAGAGATTTTGTAGGCCATGATTATTATATAACTGCCGTAGATGCAGTCTTTGTGCACTGATGTGGAGTAGAGATTTTGTAGGCCATGATTATTATATAACTGCCGTAGATGCAGTCTTTGTGCACTGATGTGGGTAGAGATTTTGTAGGCCATGATTATTATATAACTGCCGTAGATGCAGTCTTTGTGCACTGATGTGGAGTAGAGATTTTGTAGGCCATGATTATTATATAACTGCCGTAGATGCAGTCTTTGTGCACTGATGTGGAGTAGAGATTTTGTAGGCCATGATTATTATATAACTGCCGTAGATGCAGTCTTTGTGCACTGATGTGGAGTAGAGATTTTGTAGGCCATGATTATTATATAACTGCCGTAGACGCAGTCTTTGTGCACTGATGTGAGGAGTAGAGATTTTGTAGGCCAGGATGTGTAAGGGCCGTATGGTGTGTTAACTACATTATGAAGATTCATGTTTCGATGTAACTGTATTCGTCTAGATCTACGTGATGTTATAATTGTAATAAACCATGGTTAAAATATCATCAGACGTTACACCATTCCATGACTTGGTGTGTGCGCTACTGTGAGTGACTGTCCCAAAACACGCTTCACCTTCTTCAACCAAAAGATAAAAAACCCTTTAATTATCAAACATATTACATTGTCATGACACATTATTGTAAAAGGTAAACAGATAACCCCATAGCAGATACTGCTTATGGAGTCTTAGAGACTTCACTGCACTAGATCTCAGCTTCATCAGGTTGGATAACTGGTTCCCATCCTCTCTGACTGCCTTCTTTAACTAAAGACAAGTCGTGTACCTCCTATTCACGGCATGGTAGTCTGTGGCGTGACGCTACCAGCGTTTCGAACCCAGCACTCTACCTCGAGAAGCAAGCGTTCTAACCACACTAACAGTCGACATGTGTAACCGGATATAAATCGTATTATAACAAAATTTTAGAGAAACGACTATTTAAATACAGAACCGATCTCATTCTACTGAGCAGAACAAGATGCAATGTAGACATGTACGTGGGTTTTTTAAGGCAAATTAACACGTTTATTTCCAGTGGTTTACTTGACGTAAGGTGGCTAATTACATATATGAGCACACGTGCATGTCAAATATATTCGCACTTATAAAACATATACACAGGTCAGCGATAACCAGCGACCCGTTCAGATCCTCAAAAATGCGATCACTAGAGGCTTGAAGGTTACACGGGGGATTGGAAGTTGAGGTGTATAGTTTCAATGACGGCTAAAACACATAACAAGAGAATTGATATTCATTTCAAAAAAAGCTAACGGCTTTCAAAAATTGGTGCTTGCGTAGAATAGAAGGATTAGAACGGTACTACAAGAACCAGACAGGTACAAGTGGAACAAGAGATGAGAAGAAAACGCTGGCGATGGATAGATAGGACACACATTGAGGAAACACTAGTGATAGCATTGAACTGGAATCACCAGCGTAAGAAAAGTAAAGGGCGTCCAAAGAAGACATGGAGGCAGACATGAAGAGGTTAAAAAAGACATGGAGGCAGACATGAAGAGTTTAAAGAAGACATGGAGGCAGACATGAAGAGTTTAAAGAAGACATGGAGGCAGACATGAAGAGTTTAAAGAAGACATGGAGGCAGACATGAAGAGGTTAAAGAAGACATGGAGGCAGACATGAAATGGTTAAAGAAGACATGGAGGCAGACATGAAGAGTTTAAAGAAGACATGGAGGCAGACATGAAGAGGTTAAAGAAGACATGGAGGCAGACATGAAATGGTTAAAGAAGACATGGAGGCAGACATGAAGAGGTTAAAGAAGACATGGAGGCAGACATGAAGAGGTTAAAGAAGACATGGAGGCAGACATGAAGAGGTTAAAGAAGACATGGAGGCAGACATGAAGAGGTTAAAGAAGACCTGGAAAGACATTGACCACGCGGCAGGAAGATTTGGCATAAGTTTTTGTTGAAGGCCCATGCTCCTTTTGGAGATGAAGGGTGATTATAATGATTCATTCATTTCAATGTTTGCTTCATATGGAGCATGGAGCAACCACTGGAGCATGGGGCAACCACTGGAGCATGGAGCAACCACTGGAGCATTCGTGTGCTCTCATAGTGATGGTTTCTGTTAAGAATTTATTACGCATGAAGAGGTATATTTGAGTATAGATCTGCTCTACTAGTCTGCAAGAGGTATATTTGAGTATAGATCTGCTCTACTAGTCTGCAAGAGGTATATTTGAGTATAGATCTGCTCTACTAGTCTGCAAGAGGTATATTTTGAGTATAGATCTGCTCTACTAGTCTGCAAGAGGTATATTTGAGTATAGATCTGCTCTACTAGTCTGCAAGAGGTATATTTGAGTATAGATCTGCTCTACTAGTCTGCAAGAGGTATATTTGAGTATAGATCTGCTCTACTAGTCTGCAAGAGGTATATTTGAGTATAGATCTGCTCTACTAGTCTGCAAGAGGTATATTTGAGTATAGATCTGCTCTACTAGTCTGCAAGAGGTATATTTGAGTATAGATCTGCTCTACTAGTCTGCAAGAGGTATATTTGAGTATAGATCTGCTCTACTAGTCTGCAAGAGGTATATTTGAGTATAGATCTGCTCTACTAGTCTGCAAGAGGTATATTTGAGTATAGATCTGCTCTACTAGTCTGCAAGAGGTATATTTGAGTATAGATCTGCTCTACTAGTCTGCAAGAGGTATATTTGAGTATAGATCTGCTCTACTAGTCTGCAAGAGGTATATTGAGTATAGATCTGCTCTACTAGTCTGCAAGAGGTATATTTGAGTATAGATCTGCTCTACTAGTCTGCAAGAGGTATATTTGAGTATAGATCTGCTCTACTAGTCTGCAAAAGGTATATTTGAGTATAGATCTGCTCTACTAGTCTGCAAAAGGTATATTTGAGTATAGATCTGCTCTACTAGTCTGCAAGAGGTATATTTGAGTATAGATCTGCTCTACTAGTCTGCAAGAGGTATATTTGAGTATAGATCTGCTCTACTAGTCTGCAAGAGGTATATTTGAGTATAGATCTGCTCTACTAGTCTGCAAGAGGTATATTTGAGTATAGATCTGCTCTATTAGTCTGCAAGAGGTATATTTGAGTATAGATCTGCTCTACTAGTCTGCAAGAGGTATATTTGAGTATAGATCTGCTCTATTAGTCTGCAAGAGGTATATTTGAGTATAGATCTGCTCTACTAGACTGCATGTTTCTATTGAACTAAAATACATCACATAATTTACAAGGCAGTCCTTCTTCTGGAATGACTAGACAAGAGAGATAGAATGAGACAGAAAAATACTCGGAGACGAGAAGTGGACAATGAAATTAAAGCAAACATGGAAAATTCTTGAGCAGATGATATAGGACACGAGGACCTGGTACAAATTTGTTGACGTCCTATCCTCCCGCAGGAGCTGAACGGTAGTGATGATTATGATGACATCAGTTCCTTTTTCCTGGTCTTGGACCGATACTTATAAGATACCCTAACTATATTGGAGGGAACGTGGAGAAAAACACACCTTGATGCCAAAGAAGCAATCAGCCAGGCAATCAATGTCTTTGGATTTACCGCATGTTGTTATATCTCTTGGTGCATAGGTCACATACGACATCATCATCCATTTAATGTTCTATAGCTTCCTATGGAACATAGGCCTCCAATAAGTGTATCCCAAGCCTTCCCAAGCCTGTGCCATCCGTCCAAGTTCTTTCCATGTCTTGTTTATTTCTTGTTACGCCAGTTTCAGATTAATCTCTCAGTGCATTATTAATTCCCCCCTCTATTTTTTTCTTACCCTATGGTTCCAAGATCAATGACTACGTTGTTATGCAATCAGTTTGTTTCTTCAATATACCCATGCGTTACCGAGGCCCGAAAGAGGGGCAAAGTATAGCAACACTGTACCCTGCCATGCATGTCGTAGAATGAAACAAAAGGAGTGTTGGCATAGTGTTAGCTTCCCCATCCCGTAGACACTTAAATCCAAACAAACGTCGACAACTTAAACAGGTCATCTGAAGCAAGTAATTAAACTAACTCATCTCAACCATTCAAGACGGACAATGTCCTTTAGGGAGACAGATCATGGAAGCCTTATAAGACGGAAGAAGGTCCTCTATCAAGGACAATCACAAAAATGGTAATGTCATCAACAGGTTTCCTTAATGTGTGTTATATCCATCTCCAGCGACCTCTTCTGATCTCTTAATCCACTGGCAGCCAATGCCAAATTTCGAATCGCATTATAAATGATAAAAGTAGTTCCAAGTACATCATACGATTTCTCAAGATCCTGGAATGGACAAAGATGCTTTACGCATTTATAACCGAGCATAATAAAATCTTTAGAACTCCGTGCAAAACATCGATTAAGAGTAACCTGGATTCGCTCGAAATATCTTCTGTACGTTTGCTTAAATTTTTGAAGAATGTCAAGGCCGCAAGTCGCACGCACTTTAGAGGTGTGATACAGAAAAGGAAAAGAAAGAAAGAACTAGTTTAGCGTAACAGGAAATGCCAGAAGGAGCCAATGTCATTCAGAAGCTACGCTGTTGTAATGCACGTGCAGTTCTGGTTTGTTACAGAATTTGCATCAAAACTCGTGAAAGCAATTCTGAAGAAAAAAAAAACCTCTCAATAGTAATACCATTATATGACACTTCACATCCCTCCTACACAAACACCTGAAAATTTAAAAAAAAAACTTAAAAGAAAGTAAGATACAAAAATTGACCCACATACGTCTCTGCTACTGTCTTCGGGTTAGTAAGAGACGCCAGAAGGGATACTGTATATAAAAGTGCGCTATCTTTGGTGGAATAACTGAGTCAGTTTTCAATCATTTAAAGTTCTTTCAACTGTTCTGCCATTCTCTAACTCTTACCTGTAACGTCTCTGGTTGTTGTCTGGCTCTGTTTGTAGTGGGACGATAAAAGTGAGTACATCGTACTGACAACACGAATGAATAAGGGCATTGTCACCACATGACATAAAAAACTGGAAGAAAAACATAAGTCGTCTGGTAGTTGGTACACGATACACGTCGTACAATATTTATTTAGTTCTTCACAAAAATTCAAGCAATGGCCAAAAATGGAGAATCTTGAACATCTGTCTCTTCAAACAAAAGTGCATGGTCAGTCCATAGGTATGTAAGCATGCACAGTGACATAACATCAAAATATGGTCTCATCTATTCAGTTCTGGCCGCTGTACTAATAGGTGCGTGTCAACCACCGACACCCGTAATGTGGACCCGAAAACGTAAATGTATATTTCTTGAATAAAATACTTCTCTATAAGGTGCGGAACTTCTTCATAAGTTCAGGACCATCTTAACGATCGTTGAAGAACAAGTGGCGGCCTTCGAAGTTATATTAATGCCACATAAAGGTACCATATTCTTCCACAATCCCGAGAGCTCGAAAAATACGTCTTGCTTGGACGAATGAAGTATACGAAAGGTCCAGAATATTAGCCGTTAGAATAACTTAGCGCAAACGCGTTACGTCATTACAACCGGTGACGTATTAAATATGCAGTGTTCAATACAAGTTAAAAATCGTGCAAATACATGAGTTACCACAAGTAGACATATTTCCTCAAATAACAATGGCTATATGCCTGTGTGTGGCAATATACCATGACATATTAACTTTATTCCTTAACATACCTTATACCCTTACCCCTGAAAAATATATATACTGTTCAAAAAAAGAAACGCATAGCTACTGAAGGCACACACATAGCCATAATTTTGACATTCAATAACTTTTTTAATTTAATGAGTTAATTGTTCAAATTGCACACAAGAATACCTTGGGTTCAACCAATCAATTGACAGTTATTTTGCATCTAGGTCACGAGAGTTTTTTGGCGTACGGGCTTTCCCGTTAGTATGGTGTGTGGCCTCTCCTGGGCATGGATGCTTGGAACCGGTGCCAAAGTCGGCTGATGGTACTCTGATGCACGTTTAGATGCCTGGCAACCTGACTTTGACTTTCGCCTGCATGCAGTCGGCCAATACCAATGTTCCTTAAATTTATCGATAGAGACGCCATAAATGTCTGCTTGAAAATGAACTGAATTTTTTGTGTGTAGCGTTATCCTTTTATAGGGTTTCAGTTGCGTAGTCAGTGAATGGTGTTCACCCCAAGTTTTGTTGCTTTCACGTGCGCGCAACATGAGCTGTGGTCAAAAATTGCGTCATAAACACTATTGACCACTGCGTTGTAACGATTATAAAAACGAACGCAATTCAGGTCAACACGTGCATTTGACACTGTAAAGAATAAATTCAAAATATTTCAGCTCTCAATTAATGTAAGGCAATAAAATGTTAAGAATATCAATGCACATTTAGTTTGAAACTTATCTAGAAATTGTTATCACTATCATTTCCCAGATGTAATTTTTATTATTTTTTTCTCAAAACCACATTTTTTTTTTTTTTAAATTGGGTACCAACATATTAGCCAGTTTAACTCATTTTACCCGGCGAGCCATTCCTTGCGCCAGATAGGCTTTGAGTTTTACGCAGGGCGTACCACGCGCCACTGTGATATATGCATTGATAGCCATGGATACAGAATATATAAATCCACAGTGTCAAACTGCCAAGATGGCCAGAAATGTGTATTTAAAAAAAAATGTTCCGGATACAGTCTGCTACGGAAGAAATCCAACATCTCATTGACTAGGAAGTGGAAGTCGTCGTCGTCTTGGCACAAACGGCGGAGAAGTTGTGAAAATGGAAGGGAGTCACGACAAGCCCGAGAATGAGAAGAGGTATACAGAAAGTAACTTTGGGCATCTGTCAACTTGTACGTCAGCGTTGGCCCTTCCCTATGCATACGCGCAGTTGCATTTTTGACTGGCCAGCATCTATCGGTTATAGTAGTGCGCGTCCCCTACACAAACCTGAGTTTGAACTCGTATAACCCGTCGGATATCAGTTCCTATATATCTTTGTCACTGGTGGATGGTCTTCCTACCGAAGCCTGCATCTCGAGGATTTATTTTTTAAGTTTTCACAACCCATCGGTGAAGTGACAGGAAAGAAGATAATCTTCAAGTGAATAGATACTACATCACAGGCAATTAGTAAACAGACTCAGTGACGCATAGACGAAGGTTGAATATTGAAATAGTTGTAGGGATAATTCTTATTGGTGCTTAGAGGAGAGTTGTGTATATCTCGGCATTTGTTATTTTATTTGGGTTTCTGTGAAGCCACGTCACGGACGTCTCGCCTTAAGATACTGGGGTCCGTCGACAGGAACAGAAACGGTTTATAGTTTCTTTCTTTTTGGGTAGTATTACAGGTACTTCAAAGGATTATCAGTTTTCCAGACTTGGTTGTCAATTTTGGATTGTTAACCAGAATCGACATGGTTTTTTTTTACTCCTTTTTTTGAAGTGATACTGTAGTTTTTTATATTATTATTGGGTTTCATGGCATCGCTTAGGCATGATCTGAGTTTTTATAGCATTTAATAAAAAAAATAGGTAACTATTAACAGATCAGAATGCTTTTACTATCTCTGTCTGTTATTGTCGAATGTGAAGAAACGTGTTGTGTGTGTGGTCCTTTACTCAATATATATATATATTCATTTATTTATATATGTAGGCAGATAGGGTGAGTGGGGTTAACACTGGAAAGTTGTTGCGATTGGCGGGAGGAAAAGGTGTTTATTGTCTCTGTACTCCTGACCGTTATACTTCCACTCTATATTCACATTCTATAATTCTGTCACTTCTATTATCTGGCTCTTCACTCAAACCTTGTCTTGTCACAGACAGACTCTTTTCACCACTCGTGACAGTCTCTTTCGTCCTTAACGAGCCAAATTTCTGGAGACCTTCTTGACAACATTCCATAGGCCATCCCCATAGACAACTACTGTTTTAGTTGCATCAGATACGACAGTTGTTTAAACCATTATGCAGTTACGTAGTAATGAAAGAGTGTTCCTTTGTATAATGCCAAAAATAAGAATCTTCAACTCAAGTGTCAACTCAATCCTATTGTGTAGCTCTGAACATGGAGAGGAAAAAAAAACAACAACAACAAAGCTACAGACTTTCATAACTGGGTGCTTGAGTAGAATCAAAGGACTGAAATGATGAGATAAGGTCATAAATGTGGAACTGATGACAAGAACCAGACAGGTGCCATGGTAATAAGGGATGAGAACAAGGCGCTGGCGACAGATGCGACACACACTGAGAAAACCTGCTGATACCAGGCGACGGATGCGACACACACTGAGAAAACCTGCTGATACCAGGCGACGGATGCGACACACACTGAGAAAACCTGCTGATACCAGGCGAGGGATGCGACACACACTGAGAAAACCTGCTGATACCAGGCGAGGGATGCGACACACACTGAGAAAACCTGCTGATACCAGGCGAGGGATGCGACACACACTGAGAAAACCTGCTGATACCAGGCGAGGGATGCGACACTCACTGAGAAAACCTGCTGATAACAGGCGACGGATGCGACACACACTGAGAAAACCTGCTGATACCAGGCGAGGGATGCGACACACACTGAGAAAACCTGCTGATACCAGGCGAGGGATGCGACACACACTGAGAAAACCTGCTGATACCAGGCGAGGGATGCGACACACACTGAGAAAACCTGCTGATACCAGGCGAGGGATGCGACACACACTGAGAAAACCTGCTGATACCAGGCGAGGGATGCGACACACACTGAGAAAACCTGCTGATTACCAGGCGAGGGATGCGACACACACTGAGAAAACCTGCTGATACCAGGCGAGGGATGCGACACACTGTTGCTGTCATTTTCGACGGAGTCATCTGTCAAGTTATTTGCTTATGTTTGTATCATAAGTATAATTGTGTCTTTACCTGCGATGTCAGGTTGATTAGGGGTTGTCTTCCCTTGTTTATTCATTCATTGTGTTTGACCTTTAGGGTCAGAGGTTGACAGTTCGGCGTAGGCCTATGGGAAGGTTTTTTAAGCGGGAGTGAGATATACTTCCGGGAAGCCGGGAGGTCCTGTTTTTCTGAAGGGACCAAGAGTCCATTGTTTTTCGGGGAGAATCTTCGAAGTAACTGCTATGGCAGTTTTCCCCAGTGAATCTCTGTGCGTCGGGATGACGACAGAATTCCTTGTTTAGTTCTGAGGATTCATTTTCCAGGTAATACCGACCTTTATGCATTATTACGCTTTTCGGTGGCAGAACATGTAAAGGATTACCTAGGGTGAACAGCAGCTCACTGATCCGCCATTTCAGAACTTATATATTTGTGCTCGAGGTAGCCATCCAAGACTGTTAGTCTTATATTGTCCAGAAATCCAGTGACGAAGATATATTGTGGGAGCCGCAGATTGGCGGAACTTCTACCTACAATAAGTATTACTGCAGGGTTGATGATAACCTATTTAACAGAAGTACACGGCCGACGTCAGAACGAGGCCTGTGCTTTCGGCTATTATACTACAGCCTGATATGTGCAATTGGCGAGGAGTGCCAAGTTGCACCTGTGTGTCAAAGTAACTAAGGCATCTGACGCGTTTAGTCAGAGACGCCAAGGGCGACGCTACGAACTGTCATTATTGAAGAACTTTGCTATTGACCATGCACGTCTATTCTGATGTTTACCTTTTTGAATGCCAAATGTATACCTATCGATGTCAGGTCAGCATGACCTTGTTACACTGACTGTTCCGGTTGATATTATGTGTGTTCCCGTCAATAAATGTCTTGAAACATGCCTGCAGTGTCAAAGCATCCTTGATTACCGCATGTGAGAGTATGGGTTGCAGGATCTACATCTATACGAGCCTAAACACATTCGCGCCTTCATTCGCACCCACACTCAATTCATCATACGCTCGCACTACACATCTAACAACATGTATACTGTCTTGGGCCAGTGATCACATCAACAAAGAAAAAAAGACAGTTACATTTCTGGTGGACCAGTTACGTGGGCTCTTATGATACATTTCTTGTCGCCAATGTGGCCTAGAAACTTACATTTCTGATGGACCAGATCTGTGGGTTTAAAAAGAACAGAGCGAGCATTTGACATTATTGTTGACATTTATGGATCCAGAAATTTACATTCCTGGTTGGCTGTTACATGTATGATGTCTCCAGTTTTGTCGAGAAAGTTACAAGAAGGACAAGTACACATTACACTTCTGATCTGTGGGTCTAAGCTACACACGGGACAGCCGTAACACACAGCGCTAATTCTACACTTGCAAGTTTTGGCTACAACAGGACAGATATAGGTCATCAACGGTTGACCCAAATAAACAGTACGAGCATTTATATTATAATGCTACATAAAGCATAACAAGACATGTACTGAAGTTAACTACTAGGCATTTGCTACGTGGACCATAACTGCATAGAAGGCGGGTTCCTATTGTAAACAGTACTGCTGGTTGTTACACGTTTCATTCAACAACAGACTTTTCTAGGTCAGAGCATTCAAGCTACATTGTTGGAGGTCAAGTGTCTGTAAACAGTACGTGGAAATAGTAAACATTCAATGTGCAAGCCCTAATTTGAGAAGGTCATAGTAACTTTGGTTCGTGAATACCACTTTATGTTACAGTGGATTTGACGTTCAGTGCGCGTTTGACATTTCGTTTCTGTGTTCGCAAGGAGCAAGGAATTTATTTTAGTTTCAGCTGTGACTGAACTTGTTCTGCAACACATTGAAATTGATTGCTATATGTTTATGTTCTTTCTACTGTTTTGTGTATTTTTCTGCGGGTTTTTCGGTTGGTGGGTCTTACGGTAAATATGCCACTTGATCGAGGCTTACTGTAAGCGTTCTGTAGGTGCAAATTTTCTTAATTTGGAAATTTGCTAGTGACAATTGGTCGCTATTGATGTTAGCTGTGATGTAATTGTACTTAACGTTGTTTTTGTAATATTTTGTCTGTTTTTCAGTTTTGATTGTCGATTTGTTTTGTTTGTATTCTGTAGGTCTCTCCTTTCTTGTGTATTTCTCTACACATTTTTGGTTAAAACAGTGTTGCCATTTGTATTGTTTTGTATCTTTGTCTTTGTATTTTTTTTTTTTTTTTTGTACTACATTACTGTCATACACAGTCTACATACACATACTTGGTCATGTTTTGATATTATTGATAAGATAGACTCTTCATATAGAGTTTCTTAATAAAATATTATATAAGATATTTATACAAGTTCTTTGATAAAAGACTTGTTATCTACAAAGATTGAGACAAGGTGAAATACATATTCAAGTTCTTTATAAAAAAGACTTGTGCCCATAGTGAGTGGGATATAAGGGAATTTTTTTTTTCCACAGGTACTCAGGTGATTTTTTGGGTACATTATAAACAAGACTAAGAGTGTGAAAGAAAGTGAAGTGAGTATACAAGTCTATCATTTCAGACTTGTCTCCCATTAAAGTGGGATAATTTAATATATTTGCTTCTGCAAGTTACTGATCTCAGTAGACAAGATGTCTACATTGGACTACTTTATTACACAAGGGAGAGCCCTTGATAAGACTGGTCAACAGTTAGAACAGTGGGCTGTTGCTCAGTATGACAAAGCATTAGCTGCTGAAGAGAGAAGGGCTGCTGCAGAGGAAAAAAAAACTATGGCTGAAGAGAAGAGATTAGAAAGAGAAGCAGCTGCTGAACAAAAAAGGCTAGACAGAGAAGCTGATATTGCTGCTGAACAAAAGAAATTGCAGATGCAGGTGGAGGAAAGGAGATTTGAAGCTGAACAAAAGAGATTAGACAAAGAAGCTGAACAAAAGAGATTAGACAAAGAAGCTGAACAAAAGAGATTAGACAAAGAAGCTGAACAAAAGAGATTAGACAAAGCAGCTGAACAAAAGAGATTAGACAAAGAGGCTGCTGCAGAGGAGAGGAAAGCTCAAGCTGAGGCTGAAATCAGAAAAATGGAACATGAGGAAAGAAAACAGAAGATGGAACTTGATGAAAAACTCGCAACTTTGGAGTTAGAGAAATTGAAATTGGCGAGTATGGGTGCTCAGCAAACAACTTCGAGTACGACAAGGGAGTTTGTTAGTAGGATTAAATTGCCTCATTTCAATCCTTTAAAGGATGACGTAGCAGATTATCTAGATAGATTCCAATTTTTGTGCGATACGCATAACATAAAAAAGGAAAAATATGTTGAACAACTGATGCCATTTTTTACAGGTGACACAGTGACTACTCTTATGACAATAGACGAACATGAGAGGACTAATTATGATGTTGTCAGGGCAGCACTGCTAAAAAAATATCAACTAAAACAAGAAGACTATCGTCTTCGTTTTAGGACAATGTTGCCAGAAAATGGAGTAGATTTCTCTGATTTTGTTACAAAGATACGTCGTACATTTACACGATGGGTTGAGTTGTCTCAGATTGAGAAAACATATGAAGGTCTAATGGACTTATTATTGCGAGATAAGGTTTTGTCATCTGTTAATGATTCTTTTCTTGCATTCCTTCATGAGCGTAAGCCTAAAAACTTAAAAGAAATGGAGGAATATTGTTGTCAGTATGCCACAGCACATCCCCATGCTACAGTTAGCAATTCTAAAGTGAAAGAAGGGTTGCCAGCTGCTTCGGCAACACCATATGGCCCTAATTTCAGAAAAAAAATTCAGGGTGCTCAACAAAATTGGAATAGGGGAAGTAATCAAAATTACACTCAGAAGCGGAGTAATCCAACACATGATGGTTCTTCGTCTATGCAGTGGAGACAAGATGGTAGTTCTCGTAATTTTAGTGGTAATAATTTGAGACACTTTCGCAAAGGCTATCCAAATAATAACTATTCAAATTTTCGAGGTAATCATTCTCGACGTCAAGATTATGACGATGGTGAATTTAGAAACCGGGATTCAAACCGGAATGATGATTACAATAGGCAATATGATAACAATTACAGGGGAAATGATAGTCGAAATAATTACAGGGGAAATGATAATCGAGGCAGACCTAGGTTTAACAAGAAAAGACCTTACCAACAGGCAAACTCTGCGCAACAAGAGTTTGATGGAGCCTGTAATACAGTAAATGATAGTGGTAACTCTAGGGCTATCACTGGTTGTGCTTTCGATTTTGGGAGAGCAACTGAATGCCCCCAATGCTTAACATTGTTCGATTCATCGACTGTATCTACGCTAAGTTGTGGTCACCCTCTTCCTGCTCTACCTGCTACAGTTGCGCATGATGGGAGAGGATCTCTCATCTTAGATAAAGGTCTAATAAATGATAGGCTAGTCTCAGTACTTTTCGATTCGGGATGTACTACCGTCGGGGTTAAGAAGTCTCTGATAGATCCTTGCTGTGCCACTGGAAAAACAATCAAATGTGTTACATTTGGTGGTACTATGGAAAGCTATCCTACTGCTATTATTAGGATTGACACTCCTTTCTTCACAGGAGATGTCCATGCATGTCTTCTTCCTAATCCTATTGCGGATCTTATAATCGGTCGTATTCATGGGGTTAAGGAATGCACCCCGCAACAAATTTCTAGTTGGGAAGAAGAAAACATTCAAACGGTCAATGCAGTGGTGACAAGAGCTCAAGCTCTTAATCCCCCAACTTCATCTGATAATAGTAATGAAGTTGATAGCCAAGACGAGCACTTGGTGATTTCCCATGACTCGTTTGTTAAACGTCAAGAAGAGGATCCTTCTTTGAAGAAATACTTCCTTCTGGCAAAGAAAGGGGATCCCAATCAAAATACGAATCACAAATCGTATATTACTATGAAGAATGGTATATTGGTACGAATGGTACAACACTCGGACAAGTCTATGCATTCGCAAATTCTTGTGCCTAAGTGTATGAGAGCCTTAATTCTTCGGCATGCACACGATTCTCAGTGTGCGGGACACATGGGTTTTTCCAGAACTAAAACTAGAGTCCTTGCGTCATTCTTTTGGCCATTCGTGAATAAAGACATCCGAATTTATTGCCGATCTTGCAAAATTTGTCAAGAGGTCAAGTCTAGGGGTCCGAGACATGCTGCTCCTATTCAGGCTGCAGATATTCCGATTCGGCCGTTTCAGAAAATGGCTATAGACATCATTGGTCCGTTCAAAATTAAGTCAGCCAGAGGACACCAATTTATCCTCACTTGCGTGGACATGTGCACGCGTTGGCCAGAGGCTATTCCTCTGAAGAGCATATCAACTGTCGATATCGCTGATGCTCTTTGGCTCGTATTTTCTCGTCTGGGATTCCCCGGAGAAATACTGTCGGATCACGGCACTCAGTTAATTTCGGACGTTATGTCTCAGGTAATGGCTACGCTAGACATTAAAAGGTCTCTCAGTAGTATTTATCATCCAATGTCCAATGGATTGGTAGAACGTCTTAACAGGACACTAAAGAACTTACTTGGCAAGATAACGGAGGATCATCCTGAAGATTGGGACAGGGTTTTACCTGCAGTCCTCTTTGCCTATAGAGAGGTTCCCAACGAGCATACAGGGTTTTCTCCTTTCGAACTTGTCTTTGGCGCGCAACCGCGCGGGCCGATGTCCTTGTTACACGATTTGATAACTTCCGATAATATTGACGATGATACACAATCGTCATATGAATATGTTATAGCTCTTAGAGAAAAGATTATCGAATCGTGCAGGTTAGCAACTTCATCTTCCGAATTTGCGAAAGAAAAAGCTAGGCGATTTGCTAATAAGAAAAGACGCCTACGTCAACTTTGTCCTGGAGACAAAGCATATGTCTTACTGCCCTCAAGAGAGAATAGACTTCTCATTTCTTGGAAGGGTCCATACACTATAGTCTCGAAAATTTCTGATGTCGACTATATTGTCGATGTGGATGGAAGGCATAAAACCTTCCATATAAATATGCTAACAGAGTTTATTGAACGTCCAGACTATTTACAGCCTATTTTCCAGGCGACGGACGACTCTCCAGTTCAACATGGTCACATCTCATCCCTGTCCGTTATACAGGATGAGGAAACTATTTTTTCTGACGTGAACTTACCTCTTCCTGCGATTCCACTTACTTCAACGGAATCGTGGAGAGACGTTACAGTCTCTTCCAACTTGTCTTTTGAGGAACAGCGTCAAGTATCCTCTACGTTACAATCATATCAGGATGTCCTTACCGACATTCCTGGACACACAGATGTCATAGAACATGACATCATACTTACTGATCGTAATCCGATCAGAGTAAGACCATACCCAATACCTATTCATTTTCAAGCACAAGTCGAGAAAGAATTGGATGAAATGATTCAACTACAAATAATTGAACCATCCACTTCAGCTTATTCTTCGTCGATAGTTATTGTTCGAAAGAAAGACAATAACATACGTCTTTGCGTTGATTATCGCAAATTAAATCAAGTTACGAAGTTCGATGCTGAACCTATGCCGTTATTAGATGATCTACTTATTAGACTTTCTAAAGCTAAATTCTTTACTAAACTAGACTTGTCGAAAGGTTATTGGCAAGTCCCACTGACGGAACACGCCAAACCTCTCACTGCTTTTTCGACACCTAGGGGTCTGTTTCAATGGAATTTTATGCCTTTCGGGCTTATGAACGCCCCAGCGACTTTCGTGCGCATGATGCGACGAATTCTATCAGATCGTGCAGATGTCATTGCATATTTAGACGACATCTGTCTTTTCAGCGATACTTGGGAAGAACACTATGTGGGTCTAAAGGAATTGCTATCTACTCTACGTGAGCATAGTTTGACTGCTAAACCCTCTAAAGCTTTTGTTGGGTTTAGTGAAATTTCCTTCCTAGGTCATCGAGTTGGTCATGGTCTGTTGAAGACAGAGGACCAAAACATTTCAAAGATATTAAATATCTCGGTTCCGAAGACAAAAAAGCAAGTGCGTAGTCTCTTGGGATTGATACAATTCTATGGAAGATTCATTGAGAATCTGTCCTCCATTATGGCACCACTTTCAACGTTATTGAAAAAAGGTTCTCCTAATATGGTGCGTTGGTCCCAAGAATGCCAATCTTCATTGGATCAGGTTAAGAATTTGTTCTCATCTCATCCTATCTTAAGACTACCGACGATTGATAAGACTTTTGTCCTTCGTAGTGATGCCTCTTCCACTGGGATTGGAGCGGCACTAATGCAGGAATATTCAGGAACTCTGCATCCTGTAATGTATATTTCTAGGAAGCTGAATGCGGCAGAAAGGAATTACTCGGTTTTGGACCGTGAATTGTTGGCTATGGTTTGGTCCATTCTTAAGCTACAAAGGTTCCTTCTGGGCGCGCATTTCTTTATGGAAACCGACCAAAAAGCTCTTACGGCTATGCAAAGTAAGGATTTGAAGAGCTCGAGATCTACTCGTTATGCTATTGCTCTTCAGCCTTTCCATTTCACGGTGCGAGCTATCCGTGGTTCGGATAATGTGATGGCGGACATATTGTCTAGATGCCCACATGATTCCAGTTAAATCTTGTGTCCTAGTTTTTCCTGATATATTTTCAGACTTAGGTCTGTCCTTAATATCATAATATGTTGTAATACAAATGTATTTGGATGATGTTTAGATAATTTAACAAATTTCATTTTGTCCATCCATCAGTGATATGTTGCTAAAATAGCATTGACATTTGTATATTGCTATGATTATATTATTTAGTAATGTTTGATATATGATTGGTATTGCCAGCAACTTAGGTTTCTTGAATGGTATCCCTTAGTTTGTTTGGCTTAAAGGAAATATTTTCTCCTATGTTGAGAGATGATTTGTACCCTCTTCTATTGTACCTGATATTAGGTTCATTGTTTGCATGAGCACAGAAGTGATACTGGTGCTATCTTGCTCATGAAAATATTAAAAAAAAAAAATTGCATTTTTTTTTTTACAGGGGGGTGGTAGTAATGTTGCTGTCATTTTCGACGGAGTCATCTGTCAAGTTATTTGCTTATGTTTGTATCATAAGTATAATTGTGTCTTTACCTGCGATGTCAGGTTGATTAGGGGTTGTCTTCCCTTGTTTATTCATTCATTGTGTTTGACCTTTAGGGTCAGAGGTTGACAGTTCGGCGTAGGCCTATGGGAAGGTTTTTTAAGCGGGAGTGAGATATACTTCCGGGAAGCCGGGAGGTCCTGTTTTTCTGAAGGGACCAAGAGTCCATTGTTTTTCGGGGAGAATCTTCGAAGTAACTGCTATGGCAGTTTTCCCCAGTGAATCTCTGTGCGTCGGGATGACGACAGAATTCCTTGTTTAGTTCTGAGGATTCATTTTCCAGGTAATACCGACCTTTATGCATTATTACGCTTTTCGGTGGCAGAACATGTAAAGGATTACCTAGGGTGAACAGCAGCTCACTGATCCGCCATTTCAGAACTTATATATTTGTGCTCGAGGTAGCCATCCAAGACTGTTAGTCTTATATTGTCCAGAAATCCAGTGACGAAGATATATTGTGGGAGCCGCAGATTGGCGGAACTTCTACCTACAATAAGTATTACTGCAGGGTTGATGATAACCTATTTAACAGAAGTACACGGCCGACGTCAGAACGAGGCCTGTGCTTTCGGCTATTATACTACAGCCTGATATGTGCAATTGGCGAGGAGTGCCAAGTTGCACCTGTGTGTCAAAGTAACTAAGGCATCTGACGCGTTTAGTCAGAGACGCCAAGGGCGACGCTACGAACTGTCATTATTGAAGAACTTTGCTATTGACCATGCACGTCTATTCTGATGTTTACCTTTTTGAATGCCAAATGTATACCTATCGATGTCAGGTCAGCATGACCTTGTTACACTGACTGTTCCGGTTGATATTATGTGTGTTCCCGTCAATAAATGTCTTGAAACATGCCTGCAGTGTCAAAGCATCCTTGATTACCGCATGTGAGAGTATGGGTTGCAGGATCTACATCTATACGAGCCTAAACACATTCGCGCCTTCATTCGCACCCACACTCAATTCATCATACGCTCGCACTACACATCTAACAACATGTATACTGTCTTGGGCCAGTGATCACATCAACAAAGAAAAAAAGACAGTTACACACACACTGAGAAAACCTGCTGATACCAGGCGAGGGATGCGACACACACTGAGAAAACCTGCTGATACCAGGCGAGGGATGCGATACACACTGAGAAAACCTACTAATACCAGGCGAGGGATGCGATACACACTGAGAAAACCTGCTAATACCAGGCGAGGGATGCGATACACACTGAGAAAACCTGCTAATACCAGGCGAGGGATGCGATACACACTGAGAAAACCTGCTAATACCAGGCGAGGGATGCGACACACACTGAGAAAACCTGCTAATACCAGGCGAGGGATGCGATACACACTGAGAAAACCTGCTGATACCAGGCGAGGGATGCGATACACACTGAGAAAACCTGCTAATACCAGGCGAGGGATACGATACACACTGAGAAAACCTGCTAATACCAGGCGAGGGATGCGATACACACTGAGAAAACCTGCTGATACCAGGCGAGGGATGCGACACACACTGAGAAAACCTGCTAATACCAGGCGAGGGATGCGACACACACTGAGAAAACCTGCTAATACCAGGCGAGGGATGCGACACACACTGAGAAAACCTGCTAATACCAGGCGAGGGATGCGACACACACTGAGAAAACCTGCTAATACCAGGCGAGGGATGCGACACACACTGAGAAAACCTGCTAATACCAGGCGAGGGATGCGATACACACTGAGAAAACCTGCTGATACCAGGCGAGGGATGCGATACACACTGAGAAAACCTGCTAATACCAGGCGAGGGATGCGACACACACTGAGAAAACCTGCTAATACCAGGCGAGGGATGCGACACACACTGAGAAAACCTGCTGATACCAGGCGAGGGATGCGACACACACTGAGAAAACCTGCTAATACCAGGCGAGGGATGCGACACACACTGAGAAAACCTGCTAATACCAGGCGAGGGATGCGACACACACTGAGAAAACCTGCTAATACCAGGCGAGGGATGCGATACACACTGAGAAAACCTGCTAATACCAGGCGAGGGATGCGACACACACTGAGAAAACCTGCTAATACCAGGCGAGGGATGCGACACACACTGAGAAAACCTGCTAATACCAGGCGAGGGATGCGATACACACTGAGAAAACCTGCTAATACCAGGCGAGGGATGCGACACACACTGAGAAAACCTGCTAATACCAGGCGAGGGATGCGAGACACACACTGAGAAAACCTGCTAATACCAGGCGAGGGATGCGACACACACTGAGAAAACCTGCTAATACCAGGCGAGGGATGCGATACACACTGAGAAAACCTGCTGATACCAGGCGAGGGATGCGATACACACTGAGAAAACCTGCTGATACCAGGCGAGGGATGCGATACACACTGAGAAAACCTGCTAATACCAGGCGAGGGATGCGATACACACTGAGAAAACCTGCTAATACCAGGCGAGGGATGCGATACACACTGAGAAAACCTGCTAATACCAGGCGAGGGATGCGATACACACTGAGAAAACCTGCTAATACCAGGCGAGGGATGCGATACACACTGAGAAAACCTGCTAATACCAGGCGAGGGATGCGATACACACTGAGAAAACCTGCTAATACCAGGCGAGGGATGCGACACACACTGAGAAAACCTGCTAATACCAGGCGAGGGATGCGATACACACTGAGAAAACCTGCTAATACCAGGCGAGGGATGCGATACACACTGAGAAAACCTGCTAATACCAGGCGAGGGATGCGACACACACTGAGAAAACCTGCTAATACCAGGCGAGGGATGCGACACACACTGAGAAAACCTGCTGATACCAGGCGAGGGATGCGATACACACTGAGAAAACCTGCTAATACCAGGCGAGGGATGCGATACACACTGAGAAAACCTGCTAATACCAGGCGAGGGATGCGACACACACTGAGAAAACCTGCTGATACCAGGCGAGGGATGCGACACACACTGAGAAAACCTGCTGATACCATTAATGGCAGATCTTGTTCTGGAATCTCCACGAGAAGACAGACAGAAGTAGAACACACACAAAAAAAACATACAGACAGACAGACAGACAGACAGACAGACATATGAAGAAGACTACTGGAGACAGAAATGAAAATCATGAGGAAGATATGGAAAGAACTTGAGCAGGCGTCACGCGGCTTAGCACGTGTTTGTTGAAAGCTCATTGGGTAGCTAAAGGGTATTGATTGTATATTATGACAGACATATGTTTAAATCTAAATTCCTTTAGCAGCCTTTTAACGGAAGAAATCTGTGAGTGCAGCTTAAATGTTGAAATAGTATCGTGTCCTGAAGGCAGCAGACATTAATTTGGAACAACTCAGTCGCTAAATCAGGAGAGAAAAAAGCGGTGGATGGCAAGTAGATATTTTTCCTTGGCTTATAAATAACTTCTCCATTTCTTGGGATCAGAACACACCAGCCACGTTTACGATAGGCTATAATCGTTAGAGTTGCGCGTCCGGCCACAAGCAGAATTTTTGGAGACCTCAAGCGTCCACAAGAGGCACCAGAAAAGTTTATGTCATCTCTCATTTTATGAAGTTCCTGTACTCTGCTTCGTCGCGTGGAAGAATTCTAGACCATTTTCATGAAGGGCGGTTAATTGTTGGTTCTAGCTGAAGTATGATGAAGCTAGTCCTTATAGCACTTATGTCCCTTGGTATGGTCGTTTCTCAACTAAAGTGTAATCGGGCGTTGCGGTGTACGGTGTAATATTTACCCCGTTCAAAACATCGTCTTTCAGCACGTTTGTTAGTCAAAGTTCCTCTATTTTACATTTTACAATTATGTTTTCTTAAATGATTTCTAACTTTTAGCTTATTTGTAAATTAGTTTTCTACTTTTGACTTTAAGCTTAATCATCATCATCATTTTCCTTCAGGCTCTCTACAGAACATAAGAGTCACCCCTGTAGCTTGTTCCCCCCGCAGGAAGCTTGCTCCAATCATTCACATGTTTTTTGCTGCTGTGCTTTCTGTAGTAATGGGGATGTTTTACATGATGAAGTAGCCAGCCCCATGCACAACCTCATATTAGTTGCCATGTACGACATGCTTGAGGGTGCAGTAGCCCTAATCTTTCTTTATCTCTTCATAGACTCCCTGGATCTACACAATGTCTATAAGCGTAATGGTAATCTATATATCGTAGTACTTAGCAGTATATATGCACACTGTGAATATGTAAGATCTGCTGTAGTCAGGTCTCGGTGTAGAGTGTAGACGATTCCTTATCTCCCCGTTAAAAAGCGGGTCAGCCAGGCGCTACACGGGGTGCTACAAAGCTATGTTACCACTTGTATGGCTTTTCCTTTTATTACACAGGCTGTGTTAATGGAAAATGAGGATTGGCTTTGGTGGCTGTTCTAGCATGTATAGAAACTAGTGGGGGCTAGTTAAATCTGTTTGAAGCACCCCACTCGCACCTTACCATTTAATCAAACACAAGTCCGCAACATATTGCGTTTCTCGTTGTATTGGTGAAAGGACAGTGGCTTACAGGCAACACGCGGCTAGTACTATATGAGGTGTAGAGCGCAAGTAGATTGCAGATGCTAGCGCGCAGTGGCTTCAAGCCTCGTTGGCTTTGCGCAGGTGTGCCAGTGTCTGTCCCTAGTCGTGGTATGCTGTGGAACGACCGCAATAATTTGTTTTCAACATAAGGGTTACTTTCACAATTGCCTCCGTCTGGCAGAAGTGTGGATTTTAAAGCTGCAACCCAGGTGAAGTGGGTTCATTTTCTACACAAGACAACAGGAGGCGGAGACACTTGGGAGTCATGATCCAGGTGGCCTAGAGAGTGTAAAGGAGATTAATGGGCGGAAAGACTTGATCGACGGGGCGCCGCTTCTGATGATCAGATTGCCTCCTATTATATTGCTCTGTAGGCCCTATAGAGTTTCCTATCATTTAAATAAACCTATATATGGTAACATTTATTAAGTATATGTGTTAACATTTCTTGTTCATATCTGTCATGTGTGTCTCTAATTCTTTTCTCCGTGTGGTTTAAATCTCCTGCTTTTCTTACCAGGGGGGTTCCAGAACAAATAGTGACTTTTAATTCTATCACATGGTTTCTTCAATACGAGTCCTATCCAACGCTAGCACTTATTCCTCACTTCACGTCGGCGAAAAGAAAGATAGCGTACATGTGGCGAGAGGTTTTGTTTGGCTCTTGGATCAGTATAGTACTGACAATTACAGAAATAGAATTCCTGCAGAAAATGGTGAAGTCCCAGTGTCTGAGAGAACTACTGGTATCACAAATTAGTTACGGCTGTGAATGTTCTGATCTCGAAACAATAGTAGAGAGGAGACCGACATAAAGTGCCACCTCCGCTGTGTAACTAACTGTGATATTAATAAACAAGGAAACAGATTTTTACTTAACAATGATAAAATTGACAAGTCGTTCAAAATACAATTTCCTTATATTTTATTTAGTATATATACACTATCTACTCTGGTGCAGAAAGGTGAATGTTGCAAAAAATGGAATGAAATGAATTGGTAAGTTTACATATGATTTACAAATATTTATATTTATAAATATTACAACACGTTTTCCAATTATAGGAACAAAAATTATATCTGCTGTGCTGTTAATTAAGGATATAACGTTTATCAGCTATGCTGTTATTTACGTATAATTTATCCACTATGATCTTATTATTGTCTCTTGCTACGCTAATTCACGTTTTCTTCATTGACAGTTCTATGCTCACAATGCCGACAGAAATGGTACTAATGTGTACTCATCTCTCTTAAGTCTGTTCTTCTTTGTTTGGTTCACACCACCGGCAGAGTATCGTTCCTTTAGCCCACCCAAGACTGAGGGGGACCAAAGATGTAGAGTCTGGTCAACCTCTATGCTCCTGCGGAGTTCCAGGCAGCGGGATTGACTCGAACATACGACCTCAGGTTTTTAGGACACAATTAAACCTGTAACAAAGCAAAAATAGGGGCTAATTTCTGTCCTCAAGCCCACCTATTTCTAGTGTGAGTGAAATGAGCGTGTCTCCGATGTATGCATGTGGGATGAATGACAACATGGCTCAGTATGATTTAGCAATAGCGAGACAAGACAGGTGTCTACTTGCAAAACATTCTTTCTGATAAACTAATACATGGATACATTCAATAATATAGATTCAATACATGAATACATTTTATACATGAATACATCCCATAATATAAATCAATACATGAATAAATCCAATAATATGTACACCTAGGTGTGATACAACAATGTCCTTCCCCCTATACTATATCACGCCCTCTCTGACAATAGCTGGTAACATATATCCTAACAATATTGTTATGTTCTTATGATAGGAGTATATGAGACGAGGACTGTTTGGTGATATATCAGGTTGGAGTTATAGGAGACAATAGATTGGAGTTAGATGCGACAATAGAATGAGTCCTGACAAGGACTGTTTTGGTTATATTTGCAGTTTGGAATTATCAGAGACAATAGACTGAATATAGGAGACCATAGGTTGAAGTATGAGTCCTATTAGTCTTCGTCTATTCAATCATAATAGGAAATACAATCATTATACTTAATTCCCCCCCAAGATACAATCAGTAACCTGATAGGTAGTATAAATGACACACAACAAATACCAACGGTTATCGTAAAAAATATTTACCCTCCTAAGATTTTAAACTGGCCAGGTTTTGACGCGACTTAGTGAAGTAGGTTGCAGGTCGATGCCCTCAGGTAAGTTACCATAAATCAAGGTGACAGCTTCTCCCTCTTCAGTCTGTATCTCTGGCGTCAAGTTCGGGGTTGCGTGGTTAGCATAAAATCCGCCCGATTATATAGTCAAGTAACTACTTGAGGAAAGCTTTCGGTTGGTTCCTGGCGGAGCAAGTTGATTGGTTTCCTCCGGTTTTGTACCTGGTCTCATACAGCCTAATTTTATTCAGTTTTCATCGGCCATCTTGCGTGAACAAGATGGCCGTTAATTTATTCTGTCTCAGAGACTGGTGAACGTTGATCGTTGATTCGTTGAAGCAAATCTGTATCTCGACATAGTGATTAACAAAGTAGTGGGTTACACTTCGTTTCACGACAGTACATTTAATCAAAACTTTATCATGTTACTATAGCGCAGTAAACCGGCTCAGACATGTGATTATCATGTTATAATCCTAAGCCACGGCTCCACAACCGGTCTATCCTGATCTACCGGTAGATGTCATGTGATGGTTTGGTAGATCTCTATGTGACCGAAAAGGGAAGGGGGGGGGGGGGGAATAAAGAATTGTTACTTAGAAAAATTTCGGACTCACCCTCTCTCGTCGGTACTTAAACGTAATATGTTCCCATGATTGAAAGTACTTCTTCCGTGATACCTGAGAAAATCCAGGAGATAGCTTATTAAAATTCGCTTCAATCGCGAACTGCGTAAGATAGATAAGCAATCTTTTATCTTTGAAGTTAATATTGGGTAAAATATCATTTAATGTAAACACTCTTGTCGTAAATTTATTCTGAGAGAAAGAGTCTTAGAAATAGTGGTCCGGTTTCGAGTGTAGAATGATGGTGAACAGCTCAGTGATAGAAATGTAGAGAGTAAATAGTCGCTTCACAGAGTGCTGGAGGAGAGTAAAGACAAACTTATTTACGACAAATCGTTTCCCTCAATCTACTTTTCAGGCTTTCCTGGTCAAACAATTATTTGCCAGTTTCCAGACACACACCTGCGTTCACACCGCTTTGGTGCTTCAAACACACAGACGACGTGGATACAACTATTTTAAACAAATAGGGGAAATTTTGGGCTTTGGGTATTCCAACACAGTAACAATTAAGTTTATGTTGTTTATTAAAATTAAAAAAAACAATCACTACAATAATCATGTGTTTACAGCAAAAATTATCAAAATTACAGAAAATGCAAATAACAAGGTAGGGAGGGGGTGAAGAAGATTGGTATCGACTAAGCCCGTCCCGCTTAATAGACAAAGATAAACCCAGTCCAAAGATAGATAGTTATCAGGAACATAGGTACGTTAACCTAACAGTGAAGTTAATTACTCTGAAAGAGGTGTTTCAAAATTAGGTATGGGTGGTAGAAAAAATCCTGTTCTTCCCAACTGTTCTTCCCTTTTCTAAGCAAATGAAAAAGGAGGGGGGTTTAAACAGAGTTAACATATTATCAACTATCCCACTTAAAGGAACAATGCAGGGTATACAGAAAATTATATTACCAGGTAAGCAAGTTAACAAAATGGTTACAAAAAAAGATTAAATTTCCTGTCATTCATACACGCGCGTGAGGATCCACACTCATATATTCACACACTTACCGATTACAGCATCAGACAATCCAACAGAATTATATGAACAGCAATTACACTCTTGATACATGAAAAGGTCTGGTACTTCCGTGTCCCGCCCCAGATGTTGCGAGGTTTGCTGATAGCAACTATTCTCACTTATCGCCGGACTTGAAGCCTAAGAGTTATTGTGTTTTATTATATAGAAGAGTCTATGGGATGGCACTGATACAGTTCGACACAGGGGTGAAAATGAAGTGGTCTCTTTAATCTTCCGCTATGGTAAAATTCCTTCAATGCGTGATGGTAGTAACTGACCGGTAAGTTTAGTAATCCAGTGAGGAAAAACTTAAGCCGTCACAGTTCAGGAAAATATGTACTCTCTCACAGTAGGGCAGTAAATAAAGTATCGCTACTGGCACGGTTCAACTTCCAGTTTATCTTACAGATTTGTAATTTTTAATATGATGATTGTTCTTTAAATAGTCTTGGGTAGGCTTTCTTTCATGTAATTATGATAGCTAGGTCGCATTGAACCGCCACAAGATTAAATTTAAAAATGTTTCATCAATATGTCTGGAAGTTTTTAAGATGATTTCTTTATTGCTGGGATCGCAAAGGTTACGATCACTCTGTATGAAAGAAAAAAGACATGTAATATACCGAAAAATCAAATAACATTCTAAAGCGCGATGAATTTCCCGTTAAGACTATATATAAATATATATATATATATATATATATATATATATATATATATATATATATATATTCGCGTATTTAATTATGTATTTAATAAACACTGCGCGAGTTCTAATGGTTAAAACACACATCTATAACTATAGGACTTAACTAAATTTATTAATTATAAATTCCTTCGCGACTTTAAAAGTTAATTAAAGCATTTCAGCCTCTATTATCTTTTTTTGGAAATAATATAGCAGATATATCATTACATTTACAACTGGAACTATTGATATGGTTTAATTTAATAGATTTAAATTAACACAAAATCCAGTGAAATAGAATGAATGAACTAGACCACTGATCATTTTACACAATATATATTTTACCGTTTTGCACAGAAATAGAATTCACTGCAAATATATATAAAAATCCAGGGGATAATCTAGCAGGATTTCAAATATAGCTAGTGCTTCTGTAAAGGTCTGGCCAACGAGTGATAAAGTGTATTTCTACGTGGTCTGTATATATCTAACTTAATTGCAAGATGAGTGGGACATGAGAAAAATTGACACCTTTTTTAGATC
>JAMPIV010019378.1:602500-701196 GCA_024509875.1 Oreohelix idahoensis
CACAGCCACCAACGCAGAAATGTTGAAATGCGCTGAGGGCATTCATTATTCTTTCTGATAGGCGAATCACTACTCAACAATTGGCCTTACAGCTGTCAGTCAGCATTGGTAGTGCAAATGCAGTTATAAAAACTCTCGGATTTTCTAAGGTTTGCGCAAGATGGGTTTTTCGAAGTCTCACCGATTGCAAAGGAAAGCAATTTCTTCTGAATTGTTGGAGCGTTTCAATGCTGATGGAGATAACTTTTTGGCTAAGATTGTTATAGGTGACGAAACCTGGGCACATCATTTTGAACCTGAGACAAAAAGACAGTCAATGGAGTGGCATCATCCGCAATCACCAAGAAGAAAGAAATTCAAGACAATTCCTTCAGCTGGAAAGGTCATGATCACTGTCTTTTGGGACATTGAAGGTGTGATTCTTGTGGACGTTATGCCAAGAGGAGAGACAATCAATTCGCAAGCTTACATTAAGACATTGAAAAAAACTCAATCAACGTTTTCACAGAGTTCGTTCGCACAAGAATCCAGCAGACCTGCTTTTCCTTCACGACAATGCGCGCCCTCACACAAGTCTGGCAACACGGGAAGCAATCACCAAATTGGGTTGGACTGTACTACCCCATCCACCCTATAGTCCCGATTTGGCACCCTCTGATTTTCATCTATTTGGTCCACTTAAAAATGCACTCCGTGGGACAAGGTTTGAAGTTGATGAAGGAGTGATTCATGCAGCGAAGAAATGGCTACATGATCAAGACAAAATCTGGTATGGAATAATTTCAAGTTAGACAATTTTTTATTTTTATTTTTTTATTACCCCTATCGGGGCGTAAAGTGAGGTCTATTGACTTTATTGTGTAAAATATGTTTGATCTCGGCCCTGGCTTAGACACTTTGATCTTAGCCAAAAAGCCGAGAAGCGACTTTGATCTTAGCCAAAAGGCCTCAAGTTAGACAATTTTTATTTTTATTTTTTGAGAATTTTTATACCCCTTTTGGGGCGTAAAGTGAGGTCTATTGACTTTATTGTGTAAAATTTGTTTGATCTCGGCCCTGGCTTAGACACTTTGATCTTAGCCAAAAGGCCTCAAGTAAAAATTTAATTTTTTTATATTTAAATACCCCTTCTGGGGCTCAAAGTGAGGTCTATTGACTTATCACGTGACGTATTCTTTCCAGAACGTTGTCTCCATTACAGCTTCTCTGAACGCATCACGATTCTGGGCAAGTCGACCTGCATCAGCCAAAGACAAGTTCAGACTCTCTGTGATGTCCTGGGTCCACCGTCGTATAGGTCGACCACTTCCCCTTTTTCCAGGGACCATGTCTTCCATCACTATTTTTTCCAGAATATTATGTCTTTTTATATGACCGAAACATTTCAGCTTCCTTATTGCGATGGTATTTAGGAGCCAATTTTCCTCTATGTTTATTGAGTTCAGTACTTCGGTGTTGGTATTTTTTTTCTGTTTAGGGTATTCTCAACATCCTTTTGTAGCATTTAATTTCGAATGATGTAACCGTTTTTGCAACCAACTGTTTTATTGAGTGTCCAAGTCTCGCAGCCGTATGTTGCTACTGGGAATATACATGCTCTGATCAGTTGTAACTTTGTTTCTTTGCTTGTGCCTTGCCATAGGTTTTTCATCTGTATTAGTTTATGTGAAGCAATTGCAAGTCTTCTTTTAATTTCTACTGCACAGTCGCCAGAGCTGTTGATGATTGATCCTCAGTATTCGAATTCATTAACACTTTCCAGTTCTTCGTTATCAATTTCTGGTTTGGTCTTTACTTTGTCTGTTGTCAATAACTTGGTCTTCTTGGTGTTTAGGTATAGATTCTGGGCCTCGCTGTGTTTTTTGGTGGACAGAATTAATTGTTCAAGTCCTTCTGGGTTGGTCGATAGGAGGACTGTGTCGTCAGCATATCTGATTTCCGGGATCTGGTACCCGCCGATGTTAAATGAGTCAAACTCTATTGACTATATTGTGTAAAATGTGTTTGATCTCGACCCTGGGTTATATCTGCACCAAAACAATTGATCTTAGACAAAAAGTTAGCCAAAAGGCCGTTTGATCTTAGCCAAAAGATCGAGAAGCGAGTTAGACAATGCTGTGTGATTTTCCCTTCTCATCATCATCATCATCATCAGTTGCCATCTCCACAACGAAGGTTGGCTGTAATGGATCTCCAACGTCTTCTGTCTCTTGTCTTGGTGGTACACTCTGATAGACTCTTTCCCGTCCATCTCTTGATGTTATCTTCCCACTTATAGCGCTGTCTTCCCCTTGCACGTTTGCCTTCAACTCTCCCTTCTGTTATGGTCTTCTGCAAGGTGTTATGCCTTTTTATGTGGCCAAAGTATTTTAGCTGTCGAACTTTGACCTCTCTCATTAGTTCTCTTTTCATACCTAGATTTTCTAGGACCTCCTTATTTGTTTTCACCTCTTTCCATGAGATACGCCCCATTCTTCTATATATCCACATTTCAAGAGCCTCAATTCTTTCTTCCAAATGCTTATTCATCGTCCATGTTTCTGCACCATACAGAAATGCAGAATATATATAACACTTTATGATTCTCAGTTTTAATTTATGAGATAACTGTTTGGATGTCAGTATATGTTTCATGTTGTTGAATGTAGCTTTGGCCATTCCTATTCTCTTCTTGATTTCTGTTTCACATCTGCCATCTTCTGTTATTATATGACCAAGATATACGTAGCTCTTGACTTGTTCCAGGATTTTCCCATTTACGCTTATCTTTAATGTGGGTTTATCGTCTGTTTTGCTAATTATCATAGTTTTAGTTTTCTCAATATTAATGTCGAGTTCATATTCATGACTTATACTGTTCACTTGCTTCACTAGTTCTTGTAACTCCTGTTCGCTTTCAGCTAACAACACGGTATCATCTGCATATCTAAGGTTGTTTATTGATCTTCCACTGATGTTCAGTCCTGGTATTTCCTGTATCTGTTTGAAAATTTTTTCGGTGTATAAATTAAATAGGCAGGGGGACAGCACACAACCTTGTCTGACACCTCTTTTTATGTCTATGTATGGTGAATAATTCCTTCCCGATCTTACTGTGGCAGTTTGCTCCCAATAAAGGTTACTGAGTATTCTTATATCTTTTCCATCAATACCTATGTCTTTGAGGCATTCAATTATTTTCTCATGATGGATTCTGTCAAAAGCCTTCTTATAGTCAATGAAGCAAATTCAAAGTAAATTCAATTGACTAGTCTTTCCGTGTCAGTGCCAAATGTTATCTTAAAAATAATATCGTTTAACTTTAGTGCGTTAAAATAAACAATATACTTATAAAAATTAAAACAAAACTGTGGATTTATAATTTTAATTATCTAACAAAACAAAATGATCATGACTCCTAAGAGTTAGTATATCTAAATTAACAAAAGGCTTCCATTATCATCACATTTACCTTCCCAAGAGCATAGGCCTTCCGTTGTCAAGATATATTAGTTGTGTCCCTTGTGTCTGTTGTCAAGTATTGTAAGTTGCGTCCCCTGTGTGCTTTTGTCCGCTATGACAGCTACGACTAATGTCACTTTTCTGTCGTATTGTTAGTTGTTAGGTTGTGTCAGTTGTGTCAACTGTGATACGAGGGCAAGTCAGTAAATAGGTCACAAGTGGATGTAAAATAAACTAAATGAGATACGAACTTGAAAACCATTTTGCACTTACATTTCCCCTTATTTCTCAACATAATCTCCACCAACATTGATATACTTATCCCATCGCTTTATCAGTGCCTCAAAACCTGCAGCATATAAATCTTTCGTCTGCTGTCTCAGCCACATTCGCACCTCACGTTCAACCTCTTCGTCATCGACGAAACGTTTGCCGCCAAGGTGAGTTTTTAGTGGACCTAACAGGTGGAAATCACTCGGGACTAAGTCGGGCTGTAAAGCGGATGTTCAAGAATCTGCCACCCTAGTTGTTCAATTTTCTCCTGGGTTAATAGAGCCGTATGTGGTCTGGCAAGTTCCAAAGGTTGTTATTGCCGGGAGTTGTAGTGAGGATAAGCTCTCACTGCAGATAAAATACTTCTATGGCACGCGCCTCAAACAGCCTCTGACAACCAAGTCCAGCTCCCGGCCTTCACGTGTGGCTCAATTTGAGCCCGGCGGAACTGTTTCCACTGACGGGAGAAGGGGCAAAGGCGAGCGACTGGCGCCTTAAAACCAGCAGCTTCGGGCAGATAGGGCTCGTGATCCTTGGTTGGTAGCTTATCTAAGAGAAGGAACTCTGAATTCAAACCACCGTTGCCTTGCGGGAATATCCATTTGTGGAATTGGCTTCGGGAGTAAACCCTGAGGATAAATCCGGAGTCGGAGTCCCTAAGGCAGTCTAATGTTGATTCGACATTATTCTGGCAACTCCTGCGACATGGCTGGTACCAAACTGTATCGGCTACTGCCGTTCCTTTGGATCTACCGGCTGTGTGGAGAGGGGGAACATGCTGCATGGGCAACAGCTTGATCTCCATATAACTGTGCCCAAGCTCGCGCCCTGGAGAGGACACTCCAGCTTCACCCTATAGGTGTCGGCAAAACACGGGAAGTAGCAGTTACCGGTTATAAGCATTTTGCCCAATTGGCGTAGGGCATGGCGCCAGGGGCTACTTCCGACAGTGGGAGAGGTTCTAGGATCTCACTGGACAGCTACCGCCCGCTTCAAACTGGGCAGCCCCCAGTCAATAAGGTGTTGTCCCGCCACTGTCTGCTTTCCCAATTGGGTGCATGGGGATTAGGGTCAAACCCGAACTGCGGACAGAAAATTTTGCACCAAGCAATTATCGAAAAAATAGAAATAAGCAAACTCTCAGATTGGGATGCTGGAACGTCCGTACTATGTTGACTGGACTATCCGAAAACCTACAGGATGTAAACGATGTAAGGAAGACAGCCATAATTAATGATGAGCTTAAACGACTTCAGGTGGATATAGCTGCACTTCAGGAAACGCGCCTGGCGGGCTCTGGAACGGTGAGCGAGAAGGACTACACATTTTATTGGCAAGGGAAAGATCTTAATAAAGCTAGAGAACACGGAGTAGGTTTTGCGGTCAAAAAATCGCTAACTAACATGGTTGAACCAGGCGAGAATGGATCAGAACGCCTGTTAACGCTCCGCCTGCAAACTAGCACAGGTCCCATCACCCTTGTCAGTGTGTATGCTCCTACTCTGTACTCTGCCTCAGAAGCTAAAGATGAGTTGTACGAGAATCTAGCAGCAGTAATCAAAAGCATACCTAGGCAAGAACAGCTTGTTCTCCTTGGTGACTTTAACGCTAGAGTGGGTGCCGATAATGTTTCATGGCCTTCATGTCTGGGCAGGTTTGGTATTGGCAAGATGAATGAAAATGGACAACGGCTCTTAGAGTTGTGCGTCCACCATGATCTCTGCGTGACCAACACCTACTTTGAGACAAAACCCCAGCATAAGGTGTCATGGAGACACCCACGATCCAAGCAATGGCACCAACTTGACCTGATTCTCGTCAGAAGGCCACTCCTCAGGTCTGTGCTCTCCACGCGCTCGTACCATAGTGCAGACTGTGACACAGATCACTCCTTGGTTTGCTGCAAAATCAGAGCACAACCAAGAAAACTCTATCGTGTCAGACATGAAGGGAAACCATGCATTGATACCAGCAAGATGTCAGACCCTTTCATGATCGCTCAATTCACTGCGATCTTCAAGAAAGTGCTCAGTAGCCCTCAGCATGGTGATACTATTACAGAGAACTGGGAGCATCTACGGAACACCATTCAAAGTACTGCACTTGCCACCTTTGGTAAGAAAACAGCAAAGTCAAATGACTGGTTTGACGCTTCATCAGATGTGATGGCACCTGTTATTGAAGCTAAGCGCAGTGCTATGAATGAATACAAACGTTCACCGAGTGCCAGAACCCTACAGATCCTGAGGGCTACGAGAAGCAAAGTTCAACAAACTGCTCGACGCTGTGCAAATGACTATTGGCTCCAGCTCAGTGAGAGCATCCAGATCGCAGCGCAAACAAGCAACATTAGACAAATGTATGACGGTATAAAGAAAGAACTTGGCCCCCATAAAAGTAAGACGGCACCGCTAAAAACCATCAGCGGAGAGAAGCTAACCGATAAGGGTAAGCAGATGGAGAGGTGGGTCGAGCACTACTCTGAGCTTTACGCTAGAGACAATACCGTTATGCCTGCAGCCCTTGATGCTGTCAATAGTCTGCCAACTATGGAGGAGCTGGATGCCGAACCAACATTAGAGGAACTCAGTAAGGCCATTGATAGCTTGGCCTCTGACAAAGCACCAGGCAGTGATGGGATTCCTCCTGATTTAATCAAATGCTGTAAGAGCACGCTATTACATCCCCTGCATAGGATGCTGTGCCAGTGCTGGGAAGAGACAACTATTCCTCAAGACATGCGAGATGCCAAGATTGTAACACTGTATAAAAATAAAGGAGACAGAAGTGATTGCAATAACTACAGAGGCATCTCTCTTCTTAGTATTGTTGGTAAGGTTTTTGCCAAAGTCATCTTAATGCGACTACACAAGTTAGCTGAGCGCATATATCCAGAGTCACAGTGTGGATTCCGAGCTGGCAGATCAACAACAGACATGATCTTTTCTCTCCGCCAGCTTCAGGAAAAATCAAGAGAGCAGAAAAGACCATTATATATCGCCTTTATAGACCTCACAAAAGCATTCGACCTGGTTAGTAGGGATGGACTCTTTAAAATCCTCCTGAAAATAGGCTGCCCTTCTAAAATGCTGGAAATGATAAAGTCATTCCATGACGACATGAAGGGAACAGTCCAATATGCTGGAAGCACGTCACAGCCCTTTGATATACGAAGTGGCGTTAAACAAGGCTGTGTTCTGGCTCCGACCCTCTTCGGAATCTTCTTTGCCTTACTCTTGAAACATGCATTCAGAGATGCAACTGAAGGAATATGCCTTCACACTAAGTCAGATGGCCGTCTGTTTAATCTTTCAAGGCTGAAGGCAAAAACAAAAATCAGAAGGGTCACTATAAGAGACTTGTTGTTCGCTGATGATGCTGCAGTCGTCACTCAAAGCCAACAGGAGCTTCAGAGCTCGATGAATCGCTTCACTAAAGCATGCAAGGACTTTGGCCTCACAATAAGTCTAAAGAAAACGAATGTGCTGAGTCAGGATGTGGGTGCTGCACCAGTTATCACTATCGATAACTATGAATTGGCAGTGGTGCACCACTTCACATACCTAGGGTCTACCATCAATGACAAACTCTCACTGGATACAGAAATCGACAGCCGCATTGGCAAAGCTGCAGCTACCTTTGCCCGCCTCACATCGCGTGTTTGGGGAAACTCTAAACTCACAATGAAGACCAAAGCTGCGGTATATAATGCCTGCGTCACCAGCACACTCCTATATGGCAGCGAGACCTGGACGACCTATGCTAAGCAAGAAAGAAGGCTCAATACCTTCCATTTGCGGTGTCTACGCCGCATCCTCGGCATCTCGTGGAAAGATAAAGTGACAAATGTCGAGGTGTTGTCACGTGCTGGCCTTCAAAGTATGTATACTCTGCTTAGACAGCGCAGACTTCGCTGGCTTGGCCATGTTCGCCGCATGGAAGATGGTCGCATCCCAAAAGATATCTTCTACGGACAATTAGCAGATGGCAAGAGAACAGTTGGGCGACCACAGCTGAGGTTCAAAGATGTGTGCAAGAGAGATATGAGGGCACTGGACATGGATCCAGCAACATGGGAGGATGAAGCTGCCGATCGCACTAAGTGGCGATGCTATTTACGGCACCACCTCAGATTGGGCGAAGAGAGGCTCACACAAGAAGCAGAGGTGAGGAGAAAACGTCGAAAGGAGCACCAGGAAAATAAGCAGTTGAGGGCTGTTACCTCAGGGGCGCATTCCCATAGTCAGTTATGACTGAAGGGGCTATTATTATTATTATTATTATTATGGTCTGGCATTGTCATCTAGTCAGTAGGCCTGGATGTTTTCTTCGAATTGCATCCCGAAGCATCAACAGAACTTCTCAGTACGATGCAGCATTCACATTCTCACCTTTCTTCTGGAAATGGGTTAACAGCACTCCTTGAGAATCCCAAAACACTGTAAGCATAACCTTCCCTGCTGATGGCGTAACCTTGAATTTCTTGGCAGAAGGTGAAGAAGGATGTTTCCATTGCATTGAAGCACGCTTTGATTCGGGTTGGTAGTGATGCACCCATGATTCGTCCCCAGTAACAATCATGTTAAGCATGTCTTCTCCTTCATCTGCATACCGAGAGAGATGTTGCAAGAATAGGTCCATTCTGTTCATTTTGTGTTCCTCAGTCAGTTGTCTGGGCACCCACTGTGAGCACACTTTCCGGAAATTCAAACGATCATGCATTATGCTGTAGGCTAAACCATGAGAACACCCTATTGCAGTTGCTACACTGTCTATCGTTACTCGCCTGTCAGCTCGAATCATCTCCCCCACCAGCCGCACACATGCTTCTGCCGCAATCTGAAGAGGACGATCACGTCGGTCTTCATCGGCAATTTTTGAGCGTCCTTGAGAAAATGTATTGTCCCAGTTATGACCGCTTTACGCGACAAACACTTCTCACCGTAAACAGAAAACATTCCCTTATGAATATCCTTTGCAGGAAGTCCTTCCCCCCCCCCCCCCCCCCCCCCCCCCAAAAAAAAAAAAAGAAACCCGCACAACAGCGCGCTGTTCTTCGGTCGTACACTTTACGAGCACCGTCGCCATTTTTATTTGAGCTGCGCAAGCACCTGCGACACCTGGCGTCTGCTTCCTAAAGTAATCACCAATCTGGATATTGATGCCACCTAATGACACCTTTAGACACTACCAACCACAATTTTCAGCTATCCCATATCAGTTTGTGACCTACTGCCACAGGGAAAGTGACATATGGTTAATGATGACGAAAACAAAAGACAATTAGGCGGTCGGGAGAAAAATATACTCTCAACGCTACCGGCCGAGAGACAGTAGTAAGGAGTACTACGTAAGAGAATCAGTGACGTAGAAGCTAGCAACAGAAGATTTTTGATGAAGATGACGGGTTAACTGGAAGGAAGACAAGAGTCCACAACGGACAGTGAAAAATAAAACTGTTATCATCAAACTGGCAGAGTAGATACCCCAGGAATTATCGGATTTCCGTATCCAACGCCTACGTTTCCTTTAATATTATTGATTGGGACGACATTACTGAGATGCTTTCATTGAGACAAGTCATTTATACTTCAACATAGTGAAAATAACGGAGTAACAGTTCCTCAAGGTCGGACGAGTGTCGAGTAGTTTTCCAATGAACAGTAGCAATGGCACTCATGGCCTAGAGTTCTCGGGTTGGTAGAAAAAGTAGCTTGTCTATTGCAGAATTCAAAATGCTAAGAACAGAACAATGTTTAGCTAATTGCTCTCTGAAGTAATTTGAGAGAATCCAGTAATTTCTCTTCCAACGTAAGAATTCGTAGGATATAAATTAAGCTCCAGAGGTAGCTGAATGCTAATAACGGATATTAGCTATGAAATAGAAATTGTAGGAAGGAGACTCCCAAGGTTATTTGCAGAAGAAAAGAAGGTAATGCAATGTACGCAGAGCGGGATCTGAAAACGGTGTATGAAAGGTAGAGGTTAGTAGAATCATCATCATCATCATCATCTCCTTTATCTTGCCTTATCGAGCATGGAACCATCACTGCAGATATCTCTCTTTGAGGAAGCCTACATCAAAGCACATGCTTGTGCAGTGGCGGTAAAAAGGTAGTCCCATAACAGATTCTGCCGTATGGGAGAAAAGTGTTAGAGGCTTCCCTATACTAGTTCCAGTATCAGAGGTAGGGTAACTAGTTCCGATCCTAGCTGACTTTTCCTTCCCTAACTCAAAATCAAAGTCAAGTGCCCATTTACAGTTGGGTAGATTGGAGTAACAATTAGTTTTACAAGACGATGTTGCCAGTCCTATGCACAGTTTCATGTTAATCTCTTCCTACGGCATACACACCTGAGCAAGCAGTGTTTCTATTTTTTCTTTGCCTCTTCAGAGACCCCCAGGAAATACACGGGTAGAGTTATTAAATACGTTATGTAGAACATCTTTGATATGTTCTCTTAGTCTGTCTTCTATCAAACAATCATCGCCATTAGGTTATGCTGCATGCTTGTATACCGTTAGGTGTTCAGTTCGCTAACAAAATCTCTCTCTGTAGGTATGTTTTTCCTTGAGTTTATTTTCAGTATCCTAGCAACTATCGCACTTCATTTTCTACAGCTTCCTCTCTGATTTGGCTGCAAAACGAAATCTTTTTGATTTAAAAAATAATACTTTTCAGAATTGGTTTGCCTGTTGACCAAATCAATGTTTTTTGTAGCTTATGCTACAATTATCTGGTAGATAATTTACCTGACCACAAGGTCTTTTGTTTTGGACATGCGCCCGTGTGTTTAGGTTGAACGGGCGTTCCTCGCCGAATCTCCTTCAATTAAAAACAAAAAAGACAAATAATGGGCGTATCTTCTATTCCCGCATTCTCCCCCAGCTGCATGCTCGTCAAGCAAAGGAAAGTTAATCCCATAACAAATCTTGCCGTAGAGGATTGAGATCTTAGAGACTTCACAATACTAGGTCCAGCTGTTGTATGACCTGGGATGACCAATTCCCTTCCTCGCTGCTCTCGCCTACCTAACTCAAGAGCAGAGTCAGGTACCCATTTACATCTGTGTAAACTGGAGCGTGACGATACAGGTTTCGAATCCATAGCCTGGTAACTGTACCGTGAGAGGAAAGCACTTTAATCGGAAGCTCTGCGTGTCATGTAGACAGTAAATTTATTGTATAGCCTCTGCACTAGCCTCCCTAAAGAATTTAAACCAGTAACATTTGTTTCGTTGACAGCCTCGATCGCTCCGGGAAATTAAAACACACAGGCGTAATAAATAAACACATTATTGAAAGTTACTAGTGCGACTTCGTATTTTCAAACTGGCGCGTAAATTCATGTGTGTAAACAATAACAACAGCAGTAATAATATTAATGACAATAATAACGATATTATTTTTATTGTTATTAAATTATTTTGACTGAAAAATATTATGTATTTTTATCCTATCTTTTTTCTTTTCATCTTCCTATAGTGTTCATCTTATCTTCTATTTTTCATCGTGACTGTAATTGGTAGTGTTCTTTTTTGCTTTCCCTTAACCTGTCTACTTATCTTGTCGTTTGCTCTTGTTTGCGGCTGCGGCTGACGAAGAGTAAATCCCGAAACGTTCCGTGTTTTGATTGTACTGTTCTCTTTTAAAACTGACTCATTAGGAACTTTTATTATGATTATTTTTACGTGTACATCAGTGTTTTATGGTGGAAGATTTAAATGGTGTACTCTCGTGTATTTTAAGTTGCAGAAAGTTTACAAAGTTTATATCAGGAAGAACTAATATACTGCTTAGTTACCTCTGCCGTGATAAAAAGGTAATATAAAATCAATATTTATCATAACTTTTCTTCAACAACCGCCAAAACATCACGTGACTTAATTATATAATACTCTTTCTGCTGCAGGTTCTGATGACGGCATTCTTTCTCCTGGGGTCATTTCATTCTTTTGAATTAGGTTTCAACCTCATTGCATTTTTGGAGTCAAACAGAATGACTTACGATCAAAGGTTAATGCATCATGAAAATTTTGAGAGACTGCGCTTTTTATGTGTGGTCAATTGAGCTTTCACGGTGCAATGCACGATGTTTCCGTATTTTCCTGAAAATGCACAAAGAAAAGATTGCAGGGCACGCGTGTGCTTTTTTCATGGTGAAATGCGCGCATCTTCTGTATTTTCTCCGAAAATCTAGCAGGATTTTTTCATTGTTCGTTACAGGACTTTACTTTCTTTCTTAGTCGATACCTCATCTACCCGTGGGCGTAGAGGTTTCACAGAGAGCACAGTGGCTCCTGGGTGAGCATGCAATCATATATTAAGACAGACAGGTGATTAGCCTGTTGTGCCTGAACTTGCCCTCATGGTTGCATTAAATTGCTATGCTGCCTATGATCCTTTCTGGTTTATTTCCAGCTATATAAATTGGACTACCATCCACTTGTACCTGAAGGTGTCAAGGCTCGCCCATTCCTCTTCTACCCGAAGTATTTGTAGAGGTTTGCCCAAAATAGGGCTATTAATTTCCTCGTTTACCCGAAGATGTAAAGGAATTCCGTAGTGAACACCGTCCGAACGGACACGCCACCATGTCTCGCAAATTATAAGTGGGAGGGCCAGTAGTCGGGAACAATAGGCACAGTCCTTCGAGACATTGTTCGCCTTAAACTCTTCCATTATTCAATGCACCATTATTCAGGGTGAAGAATTACAAGCCCCAATCCCTAACACGAAGGAGATTCCTGGTTTCCCAACCATTTCAGGACATGGATCGTTACAGGACACTTAGACAATTAGTAAAAATGGACCCGTATCCTGTGTTTAATGTATGGAATCTTATTTTTTTAATCTTTGTTATCCTTTTTCACTCCTTATGGAGCATCGGGTCGCTACAGTAGTTGACCTCTATGTAGAAAGCCTGCAATTTAAATGCTCTTGCACTGGTGATTATGGCGTCACTGACACGTAAGTTAAATTACAGATTCATCAGATGATTCTTGCTTGCCTTCCTGCACATATTTACATGCTGACCTCAACCAGACACTTATTGGTAATGTTAGAGTCTACAATATCGCAGATGGCTCGTCCGGGATCAATAGTAATCAGTTAACTTTGGACAGTTTTCCGGAATCGGAGATAGATAGAATGCCATAGTTCTAAATTTCGAGCGTTTTGTGACGGAACCTGAAAACGAAACTAAAACTCAACAGAAATATACTTAAAAATCATTTGTGAAAATCAGAAATTGTATGGTGTTCGTTCATTCAGTTGTTATCCTTTACCTCCCCAAGGAGCATACTTCTTTAAGAAATTAATGCCAAGTTATCCAGTCCTGTGCCGTCTGCTCAAGTTCTTTCCATATCTTCTTTATCCCTTTCATTTAGGTCTCCAGTTATCTTCTTCGTGCTTTTTTTTTGGTCTACCTCTACCCCTCTTACCTTAGGAATGTAAGAAAAAGAACTATCATGTAATGCTATACATAGGTTGATTCAATGTATGTCCTATCCATTGCTAGCGCCTTCTTTTATTGAGCACTAGGATGTATTTAACCCCGTGTGCTTTCCGGGGTTTCCTGAGAGGACAAAGAAAGAATAAGACCACTGTTGCCTAGGACGTGTTGCAACTGGTTACAAGGACAAGTAACTGCATGGGACATGTCAACTACGGTAGTGGCTATATTTTTTCCTCAGGTAGCTAAAAGAGGCACAGACAAAAATTAGAATGTGTTTTATGTGTAATTTTGTTTTCTTTCTTTTTTTGCTTGCTATTCTTCTAAAACACAACGGGCTGATCACCCGTTTGCCAGTCACTTCGATTACGGAAACAACAGCAAATGGGTTGATTTGCCATTGCCCTAAAGACGCCACTAGGCGTGATGGGGAACAATGGCAAAGAAAACCTATCTGCTGTTGCCCTAAGACGCCACTAGGCGTAATGGCCACTGACTGCTTTGACGGTCGGTGGCTAAGGACGGAAGAAGAAGATTCTTCTAAAGTTCCGTGCAATTCCTGGTGGTCCCTGAAGAGGCAAAGAAAGAATAGAACTACCACACTCTCAGGCATATCGTACATTGGGGAGGTGGGGGGGGGGGAATTCATGTAAAACAGATTGATAGAAAAATCACTGCTGCAGGAGCATGTGAATTCTTGGTGCAGACTTCCTGTAAGGGGGCCAGCTGCTGTGGTGGCTCCATGCTCCGTAAGGAACATAACGGAAAATTATGGGGATGATTCTTTTACAGTTTTCCTGTACTGTCGATTAAAACAATACGTTCATACAATATTGAATCAGTTTGAGTTTTGTTCAGAACTGCAGGCTGGTAGTCATATTCGTGACCATGATTTGTGTAAATATCAACATTTGGACAACCACAAGGAATACCACGAAGCCCCTGTCTAGCTTCCGGGTGTCTCTCAGGAGACAACGAGCTAATATAATTACTATTCCATCCTACATGTCTTGAGACAACGAGCTAATATAATTACTATTCCATCCTACATGTCTTGAGACAACGAGCTAATATAATTACTATTCCATCCTACATGTCTTGAGACAACGAGCTAATATAATTACTATTCCATCCTACATGTCTTGAGACAACGAGCTAATATAATTACTATTCCATCCTACATGTCTTGAGGCAACAAGCTAATATAATTACTATTCCATCCTACATGTCTTGAGACAACGAGCTAATATAATTACTATTCCATCCTACATGTCTTGAGACAACGAGCTAATATAATTACTATTTCATCCTACATGTCTTGAGACAACGAGCTAATATAATTACTATTCCATCCTACATGTCTTGAGACAACCAGCTAATATAATTACTATTCCATCCTACATGTCTTGAGACAACGAGCTAATATAATTACTATTTCCTCCTATATGTCTTGAGACAACGAGCTAATATAATTACTATTCCATCCTACATGTCTTGAGACAACCAGCTAATATAATTACTATTACATCCTACATGTCTTGAGACAACGAGCTAATATAATTACTATTCCATCCTACACGTCTTGAGACAACGAGCTAATATAATTACTATTCTATCCTACATGTCTTGATACAACGAGCTAATATAATTACTATTCCATCCTACATGTCTTGAGACAACGAGCTGGTCGTGGTTGAGTAAAGTGTAGAGTATTTGTCGAGTCGTACAATAGTAGGGAAATCGACAAGGGATAGTGGACTGACAGAGTTATAGATTACACACACAGAAAGGTGTAAATAGGAGATGGACTTGAGACAACCTGGAAGAAGATTTATCAAAAATGATCTCTCTCTCCAAGCCTCAACTCACTTTTACTGTCTAAGCACCTCCTGCTCTCACTCTTTTCTCTTATCAAACATAGAGATTATAGTAAAGAGCTAAAACAAGTTAATTATGGATAGAAGGGTCATGAACAGCGCATTAATAAAGGTGTCAACTTTATTAAATGAAGAAGCATGTATGAAAATAATGCATTTCATCACCAATGTAGTGGATTTTGATGGTATTGTATGGTTGATGTTACCTAGTGTGATGTATGAGGTCTGGCAAATAACTGTTTTGTGTCTGGTAATGGATCCACTTGTCCTTCTGTGACAGCATTCAGTTTCCTGTAATCTATGCACAGTCTGTGTTCCCCAGACGGTTTTCTCAACAAAACTACACTGGAGCTAAAAGATGATTCACTGTGTGAAATAATCCCCTCCTTCAACAAATAATCTATTTCTTCCTTCAATGCCTTCTCCTTCGCGAACGGAATAGAATAGGCTCTCATACAGATTGGGTTTGAGTCTACCAGTTTCATGTCATACTGTAGCAAATTTGTATGTCCGGGTTTATCTGTTAATATATCTGTATGTTCCTCCAGAACCTGTTGAACTCTCTCCCTCTGATTTTTAGTCAGGTGCTTACTGACTTTTACTTGTGCCGCTGTTTCACAAGGATGTAATGGGTATTCATGCGAGGTGAGTGGTTCCTTTTGCATTTGAGTTGCGATAGCCAAGGTCAGTAAGGGGGTGCTTTCCTGGAGTGGTCTGTCCAGATACTTCTTTAACAGGTTTACATGATAAACTTTCTCCTTCCCCTTTTTGTCAATTTTATATTTTGTTCTAGACACCTTCTCTAGAACCGTATATGGACCTTGCCATCCAATTTGTAATTTATTCTGGCTGTCGGGTAGTAGAAGAAGCACCTTTTCTCCCACAGCTAGTTCTCTGTCCTTTGCCTTCCTATTAAAATATGCTGCATGTTTCTTCCTGGCTTGTCTCAAATTATCATTTGCCAGTTTCCATCCAGCTTTCAGACGAGTGGTCAGTTCGTTCACGTATTGATAAGATGAGGTAACAGTCTCTTCTGCCTTCTCATCTGTCCAGGTCCTTAATAAAGCTACATCTGGACCTTTAAATTTTCATACTTATTTTTCATGGAACCCGTCGGGCCCCTTCCATTAGAAGCTTTATAATGAGGACTCTTCTTCCTAGAATCATCACTCACAAATCGACCACTACCAATTTTTTTCTTGGGGTTTGTCACCCCACTTTAGATTGCTTGTGAGAGATCTTCGCTCTCTTTTAGTTTCATCCAGTTTATATAACTCTGACCGAGGGATTGTCAGTTTATTCTGGGTTAAATTTCTTCTTTGTACTCGTCGCATAGTGGCCATGTTAATCCATTCAAGTGAAGACTGGGTGTGAAAAGGGGGCTCCCATTGCACTTTGTCTACCTGAGTATAATTATTTTTCCTTCCAGGCGTAAGTTTGCCCCGTGGCGTTTCTAGGTCCTGCACATATTTTCCCTTTGTGGGTGTTCCCTCATGAAATACGCCACATGCTTCTAAAAAGTTTTCAATATCGACATTTACGTCGGGCCAATAGTATTTTCGAGCAACTTTTTGGCAGATGGTACCGACTTTCTCATGGTCACCATCTTTTCCAACATGTAAGCTCCTTATTAAATTTGCCCTATATATCTTGGGAAGAACCAACTGTCCGTGACCAGTGGATCTAGTTCCTGTCTTCCTATATAGCAATCTGTCCTTCATAAAATTTTCTCCCTTGCTTGGAGGTGTGTGGCATTTGGGCAATTTTTTAAAACATGGCTTGAGTGTCCTATCCTCAGCCTGCGCCTTCCTCATCTCCTCTGGATGAGCATTTATAGGTTCACCTTCTTCCTCCTTTTTCTGTGACCTGGTCTGCACTGTCGCCATGATCACAGGTCTCTCGGGATTCCCCAAGAAGACATATCTACACCCCAATATCAGAGGGTAGATTGGTTCATCTATCACTGCTGCTCTGATCTCTCCTTCCACATAGCGAGTTTTCACCGTTATCCTTGCGATGGGAAGTGTCATGAGTGGTATTTCCTTAGTCGCCCCTTGTATTTCCACTGTTTCTGTGGTATACTGACTTGGGTCCACTAGGCTAGACTTCACAACTGAATCATAATCCAAACCTGTATCATAAAGGCACCTTATGGTGACCCCATTACAAATAACATCCTCACAAACTGGGGGGTGATAAGGTTCCTGCTGTCCATTAGGATTAACCTTTAATCTTTGAGTCCCCGACTTCATTGCAGCAATGTTTGAAGGTTTCCTTCTACAAAATTCGGTGTTATGGTTATCTTTCTTGCACCATTTGCACCATCTTTTTCCTTGATTAAACGGTTTTCTTTCATTGTATTTTTGGTCATTGAACTGTGAGTTTCTGTCTCGATAGTCATTTCTTGGCCGTTCAATGTTTGTCCTGCCCTTATTACCCTGTTCTCTATTTTCAAATTTATTAAATGGCTGTGGAGCTTTAAAAGTTTCTATGTGCTTCTTTTTAGTGCCACTTACCTCTGCCTGGGCTGCCTGATACCTCTCAGCGACATTTAAAACCTCCCCCAACTTCTCTGCACCTTGTTCCATGAGAAATTTTCTCATGTCTGGAGCCATGGACTCTCTCAATTGCTCTAGCATGATAATCTCTTTAAGATCTTGGGTCTTCCCCAGAGCAGTCCATTTCTCCAAATAGGTTTCCAGTCTGGCAGAGAATTGGTGGTATGTCTCCCCAGACAACAGTTTGACATTTCTAAATTTTTTACGATAAAATTCACCATTTTTTTCGTACCTCAATAACAAAGCCTGCTTTAACATGTCATAATTGTCTTGGTCTTCTCTGTTCATTTTTGCGAAGACTTCATAAGAAGTACCTCTCAGTCCCTGTGATAACTTTAAACTCCACCTCTCTCTCTCTAACCGATATGTAGTAGCTAATAATTCAAAACGACTGAGGTACCCCTCGATGTCATCGTCTTTTTCAACAAAATGGTCTAAATGAAACCCCATAGCTGATGTTGAGGCTCCCTGACTAGGCGTAGCATCTGAGGCAAAAGGGCTGGCACCATTTTCAGGAGCAGGGCCTTGTAACTCCAGCTCCCTTAGTCGTAATTCGTGCTCCCTTTGCAACCTTCTATCTTTTGCCTCCCTTTGCAACCTTCTATCTTCTGCCTCCCTTTGCTGTCGTTTTTCTTCTGCCTCCCTTTTGGCAGTTAATCTTTTATCTTCTGCCTCAATCTGCAGCCTCTTAAGTTCTCTATCAGCCTCAATTTGTAACCTCTTCTCTTCAGCAAACCTCCTATCTTCCCTTTCAATATACTTGTCACATTCAGCAGTTACATACTGAATTAAAACCTGACCATCCATTCCCTTCGCCGTTAGCACAGCAGCTGATCTGAACTTTGCCAGCTCAGCCATCACACAAAATAACAATGATCAAGGTAAAAATCTAACTAATCAATAACCAAAGTAATTCTAATTAACTATTGACTAATGTAATTCTAATTAACCAATTAATTAATTAATTACCACTGGCTGTGAAGATTCACCAACTTTTACTTTTACTTTCAATTTTAAGGGACACTTTTAATTTTTACAATTTGTTCCCCTGATTTAATTCTCCCACCAGGAGATCCTAATATTACTGATAAGCTAATTATCCCTGGACAAGACCCCAATATATGTAGTGGATTTTGATGGTATTGTATGGTTGATGTTACCTAGTGTGATGTATGAGGTCAGCTGTGAAGGCTCCTGAGATAAATGTAGATGTGAATTACAGAAGGCCCTTCTTACTACCACTAACGACCTCACACATATCTTTTTTTTACTAATGAATGTGGCTACGTTAAAAGACTAGGGTACTGATATGTAATGTGTTGTGGTAGATTACACACACACACACACACACACACACACACACACACACAGATATTTAAGAAGTCTAATAATATTAATAAACTTTATAACACACTGAACTAACTCAGGCTGTTTTAGTTTTAAAATTTAAATCTTTTGATAAATTTATTTTGTTCTGAACCAAATGTTTAGTTGGTCAGAACATAAGAAATATTATGGAGTTATAAATGGAATGCATAATCATATGACATAATAAAATGGAAAATGTGTACCTAATTATTTCAAATGACTGGTTAATAATAATTATATTAAGATAGTCCCAGGAGAACTTATTACTAGATATGCTGTTGGGGTGGTGTCATCACTCCCAGTCTATGACTACCAAACATTGTCCATTGATTTAGGGGATGAGTACATAGTTTAATTTCCCCAATGGTAAGTCTTTATTTATATGGTGAATTAGTTGGTGGGTTAGTTGGTAAAATCAGTTGGTGAACGTCCAGCAGGCCAGATAACACTTATCTCGCCTGCGTCGATCTAGTACAGAAGTCTGGTGGCCCCTCCTCTCCGTGCTGGGGGATAATATACGGCTGTTCTGACACAATGGTAGACTGCACTGGTCCACACTTGTATATATATTACTACAGCATTTGACACCGCTTTGGTGCCAAACAGAAACTCACAATTCTGAAACAAAAGTATTGGGTCATGTGTCAGAATTCTACCTCCTGAACCACTTCTGCACACAACACTACACACAACAACACCACATAGACTGGGTCAGATCTCTCTGACCACACAGCACATCTTACCTAGTTGGTTTCACATAGTACTAGTCCCCCAAGACTACATTGCATCTGAGATATGTTCAATAGCTTCCTGCTATTGAATAAGATAGGTGATATGTTCCACTGATCTCAACACTAGATCCTTTTTCATAGTTTCATTTAGGCGTTCCTATATATTTTCTTTGTATGTATGTCTCTAGACCCTGAACTTGGGCTGGGGATCTAGAGCGAACACTTACTTGTCGTAATCATTTTTATGATATGGCAGTATCAATCACTCGAATTATTAAAATATACAAAATAAATATTGTTCATTCTTACCAGAATTCAGAATTGAGAACACAGTTAAATTTGCTAGCAAAACTCAGCTGAGCTGCTGGCTGTATGATGGCGTCCCACTATATATTTGTATTCTTCAGGAATCAACACCACTATTAATTTAAACTGCGTCTCTGAACAGACTTATGTCAAATGGCAAAATTTCACCTCTCTGTCCCGCTACTATAAAATGCGTTGGCCAATCGCCGACTTCCCCCCTAACTTTCAAATTACAACCAAAAGTCACTTCAGTCAAATCTCAGTCAAGTATGTATTACGGTCTGTTAGTCCGTCTGTCTCTACTTGTTTTTTCATAAAAACACACTTGGTTTCTTATTATCTATCCGTCTGTATAATTGAAAGCATATTATTTCTCTGCTCAAGATGGGCTATCAAACTAGCTAGGTTTTATTTTCATAACTCTATTATTAAGAAAAAACATTTTTTTTTTTTTTCAAGTTTAGTTTTTGAAATTTGTTCGAGAACCTTCTCTCATGTGTTTTGCCGCGGCATTCAAATATAGACCAAGTATCGAAAAACGTCCAAGAAATGACTGTCTCGAATAAGAGCTAAGGTCCTTTTCTTGTCCATTTCCTTACTTAGGTCAACTAGTGACGTGAATTTTTTTCCTTTCACCACCAATTGCGTCTTTTTTGCCGTTCGAACTTCAAACACGTGTTCAGTCATATTTTTCCTTTTTTGATCTCCGTTTCATTCCCCCCCGTCTACAAAGGGTAAACGTTCCGTCTGCACGTCTAACTAGATAATTTGAATGGTGGCTGGAAAAGGCTGGCATGGGCGAGCATGTCTCCTAGTATCTGACGCATTATTTTTAACATTACATTTTATCGTTAAATTTGGAGATATTTTAACGTTGTATCATGGTAAAATTATCACAACCAACAACATAAAATTACATCATTAATCAAAATAATCATCAATAGTCATCAATAATCATCAATAATGCAAATACACACCCACAAACACACACACCACCAACACTCATAAAACCTGTAGAACACGGAGAGATAAATAAATCGAGTGTCAGTCCGTCCGCTTTCGGGGACCAGATGAAATAGCTCCAGTAAGTGGTTTTTTCGTAATATCCTCCATGGGTGATTGAATTAACCTGAATAAAATCACTGTATAGGCGCTATCGTTGGTGACTCCTCCCTACTTGCGCGAGGTGGGCTGGAAGACTCTCTTTACCTCCGTTTTACCAAATGAATAAACTGCGTGTCAGCCTGTCCGCTTTCGTGGGACCAGAAGCTAGCTCCAGAAAGTGTCTTACAGATAAATATCCTTCAAGATGAATGAAGTGAAATACCAAACTTTCCTTGTTGGTGCTATGCTTTGGTGACCTTAAATGCGTGAGGGAAAACTGGAAGACGCTGTTTATCTCCTGCTGACCAATTAAACGAACTAAGCGACAGCCTGTCCGCTTTCGTGGGACCAAATGTGCTAGCTCCAGAAAGTGTCTTACGTGCATATATCCTTCAGATGATTGGAATAGACTGCATAACTTTCCTTGTAGGGGCTATCATTGGTGACCTTAAATGCGTGAGTGGCTGGAGCTCTGTCTATCTTTCATGCTGACCAAATAAACAAACTGAGCGACCGTCCGTCCGCTTTCGTGGGACCAAAGGCGCTAGCTCCAGAAAAGTGTCTTACAAGTAAATCCCTCAAGGTGAATGAAGTGAAATACAAAACTTTCCTTGGTGGTGCTAAACGTCGGTGACCTCGAATTGCGTGAGGGGCTGGAAGACTGTCTATCTTCCCTGCTGACCAAATAAACAAACTAAGCGACAGTCCGTCCGCTTTCGTGGGACCAAAGGCGCTAGCTCCAGAAAAGTGTCTTACAAGTAAATCCTTCAAGGTGAATGAAGTGAAATACAAAACTTTCCTTGGTGGTGCTAAACGTTGGTGACCTCGAATTGCGTGAGGGGCTGGAAGACTGTCTATTTCTCTTGCTGGCCGCTCCTAAGTGCGAGGTTTTCGTAACCCAGAACTACCAGACGAAGTTACTTGAGGACAAAGAGTCCCAGGCGCTCTAATCCGGCGCTATTGCTTGCTTGGCCTTAAATCCGGTTTGGGCTGGTTTGACTGTGGTTTGACTGACTGCCCCGTTTAGGCACACAAAGGCGGGTGATATGAAATTCTGCTATAGACGCTGGGCTGATTGATATGCTGTAAGCCGCCATGCTCTGACTGGCAATCAAGAGGCGAGTAAGGAACTACTACTGCATCAGATGATTCTCCAGGATTTAGCGTGAGCTTAACTTGGCGTTGACAAAAGGGGTTTTGATTCAGGAACGGGGTTGACGACTCGTGACGCTAGCGGTATTCAGAAACCCTCTAGATCGAAGAGAACATGACGTTCTTCGCCTGACTGGAGTCTGCTCTAGCGATTCGGTCTCCCTGAAACTGAGACCCAAAAAGACACCCTTTACATCAAGCAACAACAAAATCACTCTATCAATTATAGAATGTGCCCGCATAGGATTAATATCTTTTGCACACCCAGGTACCTGTCAGCAGGGCCGGATTAAGCTAGTGCGGGGCCTGTAGCATATGTTAAGAAAGGGGCCCTATATAAAAAAAAAAACAATAAAACAACACAAACATATTTGATCACATACATTTTTAATTTGCATAGTAATTATCATTATCAATTAATTCGTGCTTGTAATCCTATAAACTTGCCACTCATGTTGCTGGCGTTGTCATAACTTTGACCACGGCAGTCTTTAATATCAATGTCATTTGCCTTTAAAAAATTAAGTAGACTTTTAGTAAGCTGTTCAGCACTATGACCTTCCATATCCAAAAATGTCACAAATCTTTCACCTGGTCCAGATGGTGTGACAGACGAACTCAGCCGACCCTGAATGACCCTGAAGTGTTGGATGATATAGTACGACCTTCGTAGCGACCCCTTGGATAACATCAGTGCCCCCGAATATTGTAACCTTTCGTCAAACGGGATTATTTTTTTCACCTGGACTCATTAGCTATGCAACCGTTCCACACGTTTGCTGATTAATATGTGGACAGTTTATCTATCGTTCATTCTGGTCATCGCATTGATTTAAGGAGAGATTAAATCACGCCCATGGACATCTCTTGAGCAATCATATGCAGTATTTTCATTAACTTGGCCCAGAGGGGCGGCGCCAGAATCAAACAGATAGTAGCGACCACGATCAAAGACACAGACTGGGGGATCTCAGGAAAGACTAGCGCCACGATCAAAGACAGTAGTGGTCCCTGAAACGAGCGACGCAAGTTCCTGCAGGTATTTCGCATCTCGGTGTTAAACACAGAACCGATCGCAGCAGCGAGCGGAGATACGAAGACCAGGGGCGGCTTCTCTCTTTAGTCTGGCGGTCAGATCCCCAAAAGTGTCCTGAGATCTAAAAAGGTGTCAATTTTCTCATGTCCCACTCATCTTACAATTAAGTTAGATATATACAGACCACGTAGAAATACACTTTATCACTCGTTGGCCAGACCTTTACAGAAGCACTAGCTATATTTGAAATCCTGCTAGATTATCCCCTGGATTTTTATATATATTTGCAGTGAATTCTATTTCTGTGCAAAACGGTAATATATATATTGTGTAAAGTGATCAGTGGTCTAGTTCATTCATTCTATTTCACTGGATTTTGTGTTAATTTAAATCTTCTAAATTAAACCATCTCAATAGTTCCAGTTGTAAATGTAATGATATATCTGCTATATTACTTCCAAAAAAAGATAATAGATACTTAAATGCTGTAATTAACTTTTAAAGTCGCGAAGGAATTTATAATTAATAAATTTAGTTAAGTCCTATATTTATAGATGTGTGTTTTAACCATAAGAACTCGCGCAGTGTTTATTAAATACATAATTAAATACGCGAATATATATATATATATATATATATATATATATATATATATATATATATATATATATATATATATATATATATATATATATATATATATATATATATATATATATATATATATATATATATATATATATATATATATATATATATATATATATATATATATATATATATATATATATATATATATATATATATATATATATATATATATATATATATATATATATATATATATATATATATATATATATATATATATATATATATATATATATATATATATATATATATATATATATATATATATATATATATATATATATATATATATATATATATATATATATATATATATATATATATATATATATATATATATATATATATATATATATATATATATATATATATATATATAACCTTTGCGATCCCAGCAAGAAAGAAATCATCTTAAAAACTTCCAGACATATTGATGAAACATTTTTTAAATTTAATCTTGTGGCGGTTCGATGCGACCTAGCTATCATAATTACATGAAAGAAAGCCTACCCAAGACTTTTAAAGAACAATCATCATATTAAAATTACAAATCTGTAAGATAAACTGGAAGTTGAACCGTGCCAGCAGCGATACTTTATTTACAGCCCTACTGTGAGAGAGTACATATTTTCCTGAACTGTGACGGCTTAAGTTTTTCCTCACTGGATTAATAAACTTTCCGGTCAGTTACTATCATCACGCATTGAAGGAATTTTACCATAGCGGAAGACTAAAGAGACCACTTCATTTTCACCCCTGTGTCGAACTGTGTCAGTGCCATCCCATAGACTCCTTTTATATAATAAAACACAACAACTCTTAGGCTTCAAGTCCGGCGATAAGTGAGAATAGTTGCTATCAGCAAACCTCGCAACATCTGGGGCGGGACACGGAAGCACCAGACCTTTTCATGTGTCAAGAGTGTAACTGATGTTTATATAATTCTATTGGAGTGTCTGATGCTGTAATCGGTAAGTGTGTGAATATATAAGTGTGGATCCTCACGCGCGTGTATGAATGACAGGAAATTTAATCTTTTTTTTGTAACCATTTTGTTAACTTGCTTACCTGGTAATATAATTTTCTGTATACCCTGCATTGTTCCTTTAATTGGGATAGTTGATAATCTGTTAACTCTGTTTAAAAACCCCTCCTTTTCATTTGCTTAGTAAAGGGAAGAACAATTGGGAAGAACAGGATTCTATCTACCACCCATACCTAATTTTGAAACACCTCTTTCAGAGTAATTAACTTCACTGTTAGGTTAAGGTACTTATGTTCCTGATAACTATCTATCTTTGGACTGGGTTTATCTTTGTCTAATAAGCGGGACGGGCTTAGTCGATACCAATCTTCTTCACCCCCTCCCTACCTTGTTATTTGCATTTTCTGTAATTTGATAATTTTTTGCTGTAAACACATGATTATTGTAGTAATTGTTTTTTTAACTTTAATAAACAACATAAACTTAATCGTTACTGTGTTGGAATACCCAAAGCCCATAATTTCCCGTATTTGTTTAAGATAGTTTGTATCCACGTCGTCTGTGTGTTTGAAGCACCCAATCGGTGTGAGAACAGGTGTGTGTCTGGAAACTGGGAAATAATTGTTTGACTAGGAGAGCCTGAAGAGTAGATTGAGATAAACGATTTGTCGTAAATAAGTCTGTCTTTACTCTCCTCCAGCACTCTGTGAAGCAACTATTTACTCTCTACATTTCTATCACTGAGCGTTTCACTATCATTCTACACTCTAAACCGGACTACTATTTCTAAGACTCTTTCTCTCTAAATAAATTTACGACAGATGGCAAAACATAGCGCAGAGTCAAAGTCAGCTGGTCCATATTAGATATATCTGGAGCAGAATCCAATGAAACGGAATAATACTTGTATTTCTTCACTTCACTGAGAATGTGATCCAGTATGCTGGATCCAATCAGATTGATGAATTCCTCACACGTTGTTTTAGATAGATATGATGTATGTCCAAATCCTTTGTTTGCATGAGTACTTATATGCTCTGCCAGAAAAGGGTCAAACTTGGCCAGTAATTCTAACAACCCTAAGTAATTCCCGTTATAAGGGTACCCAACAATTTCATCACTGCCACGAAATGAAAGGCCTCGTTCTGCTAAAAACTTCACAACTTCAATTATTCGCTCTAGAAGTTTGTGCCAATACTTTTCTTGAATGTCCATTTGTTTCACAAGATGGGAATCGACACGTTCACCTTTGTTTTTACGCATCAACAGTGAAATTAAAGCTTGTCTATGTGAAGAGCTTTCTTCATGTCGACACAATAGATTGCTTGCATTTTTCCAGTCCTTAAACCCTTCCACAGTAAACTTTGATGAACATTCTGAACTCATTGCTTGCATGGGAAACAGAATAGGCGCCCTTTACTTTCTGAATAGCATAACCATTTTCTTGCATGTTGCTTGTTTGTAAATTTATGAATATGTGTAAAATAAGACTTCTGACAGTATCGAGTTTTCTTTTCAGTGTCATGCAATCGCACGGATGAAGAGAAGGCACTATCAACATGTTGCCATTTTTCACTTCCCTTGGATATGCAATATTCACGCTCATAGTCATCTATATTGTTCGGCCAGTCACCAATATCATTAGAGTACTTCTTCGTTTCACTTATTCTTTCACATTCAGACTCAGTGTATACTGGGTTTTGCTGTATGTTTTCTGCTGCACAGCCTGCACTAGTACTATTTGTTCCTGTACTTCCAGCTTCAGCGGTTAGAGTACCACCACCATGAACACCAAAATATTCTGTCAGCTTACGTGTTTTTGATATCACAAGTTGATCTCTTCTTTCTTTTTCTTCCTTCGCTTTACGATTTTCACTTCCAGAAGCATAATTACGTCCAATATCTCTGTGTCTACTGCTCATTTTTTGAGTTTTCTAACCGTACAAATCAAGAAATTGTAATCAAGATCGAAAGAGAGTGCGAGCACGCCGTACACCTCAATTAAAACAGGAAGTTTCCGTTTCCTAAATTCTAGTTTTTATTGTTAATGCAAATTCATTTCACAAAGAACGAAACAAAATTAGAGGGGCAATCGCCTAGAGCCAAAAAAGTGGCTTCCATCCAAACGTGACCAAATTTTCAACGCCACTTAAATGGCTTCCGTCTGCAAACAGTTAAGATTAAAATAATGAAGAGTCACACTAAGTCACCCTCTTATGCTCTTTCTCTCACAATTTCGTGACACCAAATGAAAAGGCGCTAAAGATGGCCTAAATCACAAGATCATTGGTTTAACGCTCGTATTTTTTTTCTTCTCTCTAACCAGCGGCACTCAAGTTTTCCAGCTCTTTTGGCCCAATGACATGTCATTGCGAGGCTGGGGGGTCAATAGACTTTCCTTCCAACCCGGTCAGGAGCTTCGCTCTTTCCCATCAACGCTCGTATTAGAAGATGACCAAAAAATTATGTACATATTTATTGGCGCGGAGTCCCTAAAAGCGCGGGGCCCGTAGCATATGCTACTTGTGCTACTACGTTAATCCGGCTCTGTCTGTCAGTAAATGTTCTGACAGCAAAATCTACTCCTCTTCTCCCAATCTCAACATACAGGAAACCTAACCTTGTAGTTACAGTTAAATGAATATGCTTATTCATCTTACAACATTAAATGAATTTACATAAACAGATTACAGCATGTGACATTACACAAATAAATCATATGTCCCCTTGGGGAAATATATTAACATTCCACAAATGAGTAGATAGAAAATGCAATGTTCTTGCTATAATAATACAGTTGTGGCTGAATCATAAGATATAATTATATCTATGCCTGGTGACTGCTTTCTGTGAAAGTTATAGACTAGTGCCTAGCCACACAACTAAGCATAAAATGATTCTCCCTTGCCACTAGAAATATATATCAAAAAGGAATAAGTGACTATCTCCTATAATTCAGTGTTAAGTGAATGATCCACACCTCTGACCTTATCTTGCAGAAATGACAGTTAATTTTGCTGACTCTTAACCCAATGGTAAGCATTGTATGAACTGATTCTACGCCTAGTATCTGTTATTGTAAGTTTATCATTTCCCATTATAAACCGTAACAGTTTAAGCACCGCTTAACTAAGGCCGTAGACAGCGCTACATTATCACTGAACTAAATTACTAGGAGAAGTCCTCAGAAATGAATTCAAGTCAGTTTCCTATCAGATATATAAAAAACTAACATGAATATTTCATATTATAAGATATGTCAACTCACCCCGAAGAATGACAAGAACATAGGCAAACACATTCTAGTTCTGCCGTGCTAACTCTGCCTAAGTCTCATATGGTCATCTACGGGCCAGGAATATTCACGAGTGTGTTTACCTGATTAAACCCTTCACTCTTATAGTTTTCAAAAAAATACCTGGCATGGCTTGAGTCTACAGATGTATCGGCGTGCCACGTAATACCGAGTAAGACAGAGGTTTCTCTTAGAGACTACATCAAAGACAACAGAAATCGTGCGAAAGTTCCCCAGATAGAGAAATGCCTAATATTATGCTCTACCTTGTCTAAGGGCAAAACCCAGACTGACCGCGATTGTTATCTCCCCCTTGTTGAGGATCAAACTCGTTTACCGACCGCAGAAGATTTGATCCCTGCTAACGAGCCGTGTCTACACAGAAACCGTCTTCGCTCGTTCAAACGCTTTAGGCGTAACAGAAATGTTTCTCTGGTCACGAACCACAGGTGCGTTTAGATAACATTACGTTACCGCTACGCTGACCGTCTGCTGGTCCAGTGGGAATTTTTTATTCTGAAGGCCAGCCAAACGTAAACAAACCGTCGTGTGGGGTTTGAAAAGGTGAAAAAGTAGGGCCACGAAGGTAGAAATGAAATTATAAAATGACAAGGAAACCAAAACATTAGAGTATTAAAAAAAATCGGACGAGATGGTAAAGTAAATTAATAGTCACGTGACAGAGCTAATATAATTACTATTCCATCCTACATGTCTTGAGACAACCAGCTAAAATAATTACTATTCCATCCTACATGTCCATCCTACATGTCTTGAGACAACGAGCTAATATAATTACTATTCCATCCTACATGTCTTGAGACAACCAGCTAATATAATTACTATTCCATCCTACATGTCTTGAGACAACCAGCTAATATAATTACTATTCCATCCTACATGTCTTGAGACAACGAGCGAATATAATTACTATTCCATCCTACATGTCTTGAGACAACGAGCGAATATCATTACTATTCCATCCTACATGTCTTGAGACAACGAGCTAATATAATTACTATTCCATCCTACATGTCTTGAGACAACCAGCTAATATAATTACTATTCCTTCCAACATGTCTTGAGACAACGAGCTAATATAATTACTATTCCATCCTACATGTCTTGAGACAACGAGCTAATATAATTACTATTCCATCCTACATGTCTTGAGACAACCAGCTAATATAATTACTATTCCATCCTACATGTCTTGAGACAACGAGCGAATATAATTACTATTCCATCCTACATGGCTTGAGACAACGAGCGAATATCATTACTATTCCATCCTACATGTCTTGAGACAACCAGCTAATATAATTACTATTCCATCCTACATGTCTTGAGACAACGAGCTAATATAATTACTATTCCATCCTACTTGTCTTGAGACAACGAGCTAATATAATTACTATTCCATCCTACATGTCTTGAGACAACCAGCTAAAATAATTACTATTCCATCCTACATGTCTTGAGACAACCAGCTAATATAATTACTATTCCATCCTACATGTCTTGAGACAACGAGCTAATATAATTACTATTCCATCCTACATGTCTTGAGACAACGAGCTAATATAATTACTATTCCATCCTACATGTCTTGAGACAACGAGCTGATATAATTACTATTCCATCCTACATGTCTTGAGTCAACGAGCTAATATAATTACTATTCCTTCCTACATGTCTTGAGACAACGAGCTAATATAATTACTATTCCATCCTACATGTCTTGAGACAACGAGCTAATATAATTACTATTCCATCCTACATGTCTTGAGACAACGAGCTAATATAATTACTATTCCATCCTACATGTCTTGAGACAACCAGCTAATATAATTACTATTCCATCCTACATGTCTTGAGACAACCAGCTAATATAATTACTATTCCATCCTACATGTCTTGAGACAACGAGCGAATATAATTACTATTCCATCCTACATGTCTTGAGACAACGAGCGAATATCATTACTATTCCATCCTACATGTCTTGAGACAACGAGCTAATATAATTACTATTCCATCCTACATGTCTTGAGACAACCAGCTAATATAATTACTATTCCTTCCTACATGTCTTGAGACAACGAGCTAATATAATTACTATTCCATCCTACATGTCTTGAGACAACGAGCTAATATAATTACTATTCCATCCTACATGTCTTGAGACAACCAGCTAATATAATTACTATTCCATCCTACATGTCTTGAGACAACGAGCGAATATAATTACTATTCCATCCTACATGGCTTGAGACAACGAGCGAATATCATTACTATTCCATCCTACATGTCTTGAGACAACCAGCTAATATAATTACTATTCCATCCTACATGTCTTGAGACAACGAGCTAATATAATTACTATTCCATCCTACTTGTCTTGAGACAACGAGCTAATATAATTACTATTCCATCCTACATGTCTTGAGACAACGAGCTAATATAATTACTATTCCATCCTACATGTCTTGAGACAACCAGCTAATATAATTACTATTCCATCCTACATGTCTTGAGACAACGAGCTAATATAATTACTATTCCATCCTACATGTCTTGAGACAACGAGCTAATATAATTACTATTCCATCCTACATGTCTTGAGACAACCAGCTAATATAATTACTATTCCATCCTACATGTCTTGAGTCAACGAGCTAATATAATTACTATTCCATCCTACATGTCTTGAGACAACGAGCTAATATAATTACTATTCCATCCTACATGTCTTGAGACAACGAGCTGATATAATTACTATTCCATCCTACATGTCTTGAGACAACGAGCTAATATAATTACTATTCCAACCTACATGTCTTGAGACAACGAGCTAATATCATTACTATTCCATCCTACATGTCTTGAGACAACGAGCTAATATAATTACTATTCCATCCTACATGTCTTGAGACAACGAGCTGATATAATTACTATTCCATCCTACATGTCTTGAGACAACGAGCTAATATAATTACTATTCCATCCTACATGTCTTGAGACAACAAGCTAATATAATTACTATTCCATCCTACATGTCTTGAGACAACGAGCTAATATAATTACTATTCCATCCTACATATCTTGAGACAACAAGCTAATATAATTACTATTCCATTCTACATGTCTTGAGACAACGAGCTAATATAATTACTATTCCATCCTACATGTCTTGAGACAACGAGCTAATATAATTACTATTCCATCCTACATGTCTTGAGACAACGAGCTGATATAATTACTATTCCATCCTACATGTCTTGAGACAACGAGCTGATATAATTACTATTCCATCCTACATGTCTTGAGACAACGAGCTAATATAATTACTATTCCATCCTACATGTCTTGAGACAACGAGCTGATATAATTACTATTCCATCCTACATGTCTTGAGACAACGAGCTAATATAATTACTATTCCATCCTACATGTCTTGAGACAACGAGCTGATATAATTACTATTCCATCCTACATGTCTTGAGACAACGAGCTAATATAATTACTATTCCATCCTACATGTCTTGAGACAACGAGCTAATATAATTACTATTCCATCCTACATGTCTTGAGACAACCAGCTAATATAATTACTATTCCATCCTACATGTCTTGAGACAACGAGCGAATATAATTACTATTCCATCCTACATGTCTTGAGACAACGAGCTAATATAATTACTATTCCTTCCTACATGTCTTGAGACATCGAGCTAATATAATTACTATTCCATCCTACATGTCTTGAGACAACGAGCTAATATAATTACTATTCCATCCTACATGTCTTGAGACAACGAGCTAATATAATTACTATTCCATCCTACATGTCTTGAGACAACGAGCGAATATCATTACTATTCCATCCTACATGTCTTGAGACAACGAGCTAATATAATTACTATTCCTTCCTACATGTCTTGAGACAACGAGCTAATATAATTACTATTCCTTCCTACATGTCTTGAGACAACGAGCTAATATAATTACTATTCCATCCTACATGTCTTGAGACAACGAGCTAATATAATTACTATTCCATCCTACATGTCTTGAGACAACGAGCTAATATAATTACTATTCCATCCTACATGTCTTGAGACAACCAGCTAATATAATTACTATTCCATCCTACATGTCTTGAGACAACCAGCTAAAATAATTACTATTCCATCCTACATGTCTTGAGACAACGAGCTAATATAATTACTATTCCATCCTACATGTCTTGAGACAACGAGCGAATATCATTACTATTCCATCCTACATGTCTTGAGACAACGAGCTAATATAATTACTATTCCTTCCTACATGTCTTGAGACAACGAGCTAATATAATTACTATTCCTTCCTACATGTCTTGAGACAACGAGCTAATATAATTACTATTCCATCCTACATGTCTTGAGACAACGAGCTAATATAATTACTATTCCATCCTACATGTCTTGAGACAACGAGCTAATATAATTACTATTCCATCCTACATGTCTTGAGACAACCAGCTAATATAATTACTATTCCATCCCACATGTCTTGAGACAACGAGCGAATATCATTACTATTCCATCCTACATGTCTTGAGACAACCAGCTAATATAATTACTATTCCATCCTACATGTCTTGAGACAACCAGCTAATATAATTACTATTCCTTCCTACATGTCTTGAGACAACGAGCTAATATAATTACTATTCCATCCTACATGTCTTGAGACAACGAGCTAATATAATTACTATTCCATCCTACATGTCTTGAGACAACCAGCTAATATAATTACTATTCCATCCTACATGTCTTGAGACAACGAGCTAATATAATTACTATTCCATCCTACATGTCTTGAGACAACGAGCTAATATAATTACTATTCCATCCTACATGTCTTGAGACAACGAGCGAATATAATTACTATTCCATCCTACATGTCTTGAGACAACGAGCGAATATCATTACTATTCCATCCTACATGTCTTGAGACAACCAGCTAATATAATTACTATTCCATCCTACATGTCTTGAGACAACGAGCTAATATAATTACTATTCCATCCTACTTGTCTTGAGACAACGAGCTAATATAATTACTATTCCATCCTACATGTCTTGAGACAACGAGCTAATATAATTACTATTCCATCCTACATGTCTTGAGACAACCAGCTAATATAATTACTATTCCATCCTACATGTCTTGAGACAACGAGCTAATATAATTACTATTCCATCCTACATGTCTTGAGACAACCAGCTAATATAATTACTATTCCATCCTACATGTCTTGAGACAACGAGCTAATATAATTACTATTCCATCCTACATGTCTTGAGACAACGAGCTAATATAATTACTATTCCATCCTACATGTCTTGAGACAACCAGCTAATATAATTACTATTCCATCCTACATGTCTTGAGTCAACGAGCTAATATAATTACTATTCCATCCTACATGTCTTGAGACAACGAGCGAATATAATTACTATTCCATCCTACATGTCTTGAGACAACGAGCTGATATAATTACTATTCCATCCTACATGTCTTGAGAGACGACCTGTGTGAGATTGCGCATGGGGCTGGAAACCTCATCATGTAACAAAAATGTTACGGAGACCACCGCTGTGAGAGCACATGTTTTGATTCAGTTTTCCTGCAAGAGGAGGCAGTTGCAGTAGTGGCTGTATGCTGCATAATGAGTTAGAAGTAAATGATGATGATGAATAATTTAATACTGGATAATCAGACAATATGCGAAACATAAGTTATACGTTTACTTCATTACTTACAGATTAACAGTTAATACCATTCAGACCAGTAGGATGTGCGGAGCAAATAACGTGCGAACAGACAAACCACACACAAACGAAGTTTTAAAAACCTCTTAATAGAGGATGGAAGGTGTGTAACTGAAAATAATTTAAAAAAAACCAAAAAGTATAATTTAAAGCAAACTTATAGGGATAAAAAGCCCCTGTTAACAAGTTTACAATTGTTTGGCAATGAAAGTGTGGAAACGGGCCTCAAAGTGGTTTGCTTGAACAGATATATGGATGTGAACCTTGTGCAACACACAATTAAACACAGAATAAAGTGCAGCTAAATAAAAATGGTTCTTGAGGGAAATGTTGAACATCAAATGAGAGCTTAGACCTCAAATGAGGAAATTTTCGTGGGAGAAAAAAAAATATGTGAGATCAGTGCTAACAAAAGTCAACACAAGACAGACAAAATTCATGAATGACATAATTTAAAGGTGAGTATAGAAAACCTGGTGACACTGACAGATCAAGGGCAAAAGAAGCAGCGGATGACTGTGACTAAGGTAATCTGGTATGTATTGAAACAATGGCTGGAAAACTGAGTGTAAGTGATATAATATAACGATCAAAAGATATTTTGTGTGCTAACTCACTTTCAATGTCCCTAGACATATGGCACATTATAGTGACAATGACCAGTTGGGAGATTACTTGGCCTTTAATAGAAGTCATTTATCTCTTGTTGAGAATCATCGCGTTCTTCGTTCAGTGCTCGTTTTATGGGTTCAACGGCGACGGTCAATCGTTCAGTTACGCTTTGTGAGGAATATGCCACTACGAGTCACAGAGATAAATGGATGGATAGATGGATGGATAGATATATAGATAGATAGATAGATAGATAGATAGATAGATAGATAGATAGATAGATAGATAGATAGATAGATAGATAGATAGATAGATAGATAGATAGATAGATAGATAGATAGATAGATAGATAGATAGATAAAGAGGGAGGGAGAAGCCTCTATCTCATTCAGAGACCCCATTTCAGGGAGATAACTTACTTTTGTTAAGCCCAAATGGCTCTTTTAAATAATAATAAAAATAGATATGCGAGTACGAAATGCAACACGACCAGCCATGCAGGAGTCTTCTTACCAGGACAAGGCGAAGATAGACGGCGACACACAAGAAAGAAATACATTGTAGAAATTATTGAAGCTAGGAACAATAATAGGAAATTCTCTACTCAGAGAGGAATGAAAATCCACAGAACGAAAAAGGGGTGTGGGAGCTCATCACGGGGAGATCAACAGCGCTCTGTCTCGACGGGTAAGACGTTAGAAGAACGCAGCCAGGAGTCAATCCACAGTGCTGAGTACATTCAAGTTGATCTGCCTGATGATGATCTCACACACTTCTTGGACGGAAAGAGATATGCAATCAAGTTTCCACCTGCCAGTGCAAAAGGGCTTTGAGAACAGCTGGACGAAGCTTTGGCAAAAGAGTTGGATAACAACCTGAAGGAGATAACTTTGGAGAAGAAGCTGGAAATCTTCGGCGACATAATATATCTTCACTGTCGCAAAGTGTTCGGATTCAGGGAGGCAAGGGAAAGTAACCCACCACAAAAAAGTAGAAGACAAATTAAAATAGAAGAAATCAGGAAACAGAAGAAGCATGCCAGAAAACTGTTTAAGAAAGAAGTTGCCACAGAGAAGGAAGGGTTACGACAGGTTTGGGAGCACCTTAAAGGCCAACATAATGCCCTTTGTAGAGCAGAAAGGTTGTGCAGGAAGACTCGAAGGAATAAGGAAAGATTCTTCAGGGAACCCTTCAAGTTTGCCAAAGAACTGTTTGAGCAGCCACGGTCGGGTACGCTAAACATCAGGATAGAAGACATGGAAGACCACCTTAGAATTACATATTCAGATGGCCGCAAAGATGAGCCGCTCAGCAGCCTCAAATGGCCGAGTAAGCCAGGAGCTGAATTTAACACCAAGCCCCCAACGATGCAAGAGGTAGAAAGCATTGTCCAGAAAGCTCGGTGCAAGTCAGCCCCAGGTCCTAATGGTGTTCCATATGTTGTGTATAAGAGATGCACTGAGGTGCTCAAACGACTGCTCCGTTTACTGAAGAATGCGTAGAAAACCCAACTTGTAAGCAAGGAATGGAGAAAGGCGAACGGAGTCTACATCCCGAAGGAACAAAATTCCACCGACATCAGTCAGTTCAGGCCAATCTCACTACTTAATGTGGAAGGGAAGATATTCTTCTCAGTGATGGCGAAAAGGCTCACTACATACCTCCTGGCAAATGGGTACATTGACACTACCATTCAGAAAGGAGGTATCCCAGGTACACCAGGATGTCTAGAGCATGCCACAATGATCTGGGAAGCAATTCAAAAGGCAAAGTCTGACAGAACAAACCTCCATGTAATCTGTTTGGATCTAGCAAATGCTTATGGATCCGTTCCACACCAGATGTTGTGGCAGGCCCTAGAAATGTATCATGTTCCACAAGAGATTGCAGCAATGCTGAAGCTGTATTTCGCAGGGTTCTCTGTCAGATTTTCAACTAGAGAGTACACAACGAAGTGGATTGGTATTGAAGTTGGAATTGCGATGGGATGTACCATCTCTCCGATACTATTCGTGATGACTATGCAGGTAATCCTCAATGCTGCTGAAGGAATGGCTATAGGTCCAAAGCTCGGTGGAATGTGTCACATGCCACCGCTCAAAGCATTCATGGATGACACAACAATTCTGACATCAGATGAGCATCAGGCCCGGAGGATTGTCGTGAGAAATTCTAATCCACATATATAAATTAAAACGTAAATGTAAAGCCTAACAAAGAAATTTAATAAAAGGAAAGAAGAATGGTAAAGAACAGTGCTGTCACAATGACTGTACTCGAAATCCCCCTTGTTTTCTCATTCGTCTGCAAATTGTAACGTTTCACGTTGATAGTAAAAGCCTACTGCTTCAATACCCGCTTTCTACGATAAAACGTGTACTGCCTTTCTAAGAAAAACCTTGAGATACGCAGCTGACCTAGATTTAAAATTCCATTCATGTCATTTTATACACCACGTTACCAAAAACGAAAGACAGATGGACTAAGGATAGAAAGAAAGGGAGGGGCTGAAAGCCGGAACGCAGGCAATACTACCACAGTCTCGCGATACACAATTACTACCATCACGCGTGTAAGGCCACAAGCACTAACTTTTTTTCAAATCGATAGTGATAAAAAACACTACCCATACGAGTTAGGTTTTAAAAACTTACAAAACTCTTATTAGGAAACATGACATTATACTGGTTTACATTTGAAAACATTACAGTACCCAGACACCACATCGTATTCGAAGTGAACAGGAGGTAGAAGAAAATGCATATTTTGAACGCAGCCACTTAGCTCCTTTAAATTTATATATTTGGGTTCCTTAGGACTTGCTGACAAAGAATATGTTAAACGTTACGCAAATAGTCTAGGAATTAACAAATTATAGCCAAAAGAAATAGTGAGGGATGTCAGACAACACCAAAATCAGAATCGCTCAGTGGCAGATTTTCACACCACCATTGTACGGGAAATAGGTCCCCATGTTACCTCCTATTTGATTGGCGGAAAGTAAATGTAAGGCTAAACACGATTAGTCGGACTATAAATACTATCTTTTGTTATTAGGGGAGACGGAAGGAAGAGTACTTTTTTTTGAAAAGCTGTGTAAACATGGCACGATTGGTTAGACCCGCCAATATAGTCAATCAGAGGCGTCAGGTCAGCACCACATTTTCAAATAAACTTACTAAAGAACCAGTGCGTTGAGCGCCAGTGCATATTTTTCTAAATAAAAGCCTGGGGCATCGGCAGATCGAAATTGTGCTATATTCATTGCCAATCAACGTAACTGTGTATTATTCCATGAATTGTGGTAAGCTTGAAATATTTGATATATTTTAATGAAAATTGAATGTAAATTGATAATTTATGTCTGTATATATGTGTGGTTCAGTAGCGAACATGAGGTAAAGCCTATATAGTGCTCCAACCTGAACAGAAGGTGTCGGAGGAAAGTAAAACTACATGGAATTGCCAAACAGTACACTGACACCTATCTTATTGACTAGAAAGAAATAATGCTGGAATTGCAGAGGCGTAGTAACCATTAGGGAGGAGTATACTGGTGAAAATTGTTTCAGATGAAGATAGCAGTTGGCCTACCGCTCTGAACTCAGTGTTTGTTATGTATTGTGTCCAGTCTGGAAATTTATTATAAATTAGTTCTGAAATAGGAGGTACAACCTTCTTGTTTCAGGGACCGTGGTCCAAAAGTTATTGAGCAGCACCTGGTCTGAGCTTTGCTGAACCTAGAGGCTGACAGCATACTCCTGGGTCCAGATAGTGACCAGTGAGGTGTCTCCAGAACACAGGGAGGCTATCGAGCAGAGGAGTCTTTTCCTGCCGCCATCACGAAAGATAAGCGTCTGTGGCCAGAGGAGCTCAACATTATGCCCCCCTCAAAATCTGACTTTATAATAAAACGGAGGGAAAATACAGTGTTTAAATTGATAGGAACTGTGAACGTTTCCCCATACTATTTCCAAGATAAACAAACACTTGAAGTCATGATGACAAATAACAACATAGCTTGAAAAAAACAAAACCCGTATTACCTCATATTACTACTACACAACTGACACACATAGGATAATATTAATAAAATATGTCACTACAAGGTTCATATTGATAAATTCTGTACATATAAATTGTAATTACAATTGATTGTGATTCCTGGTTCACTTTGTAGTTGAATCAGGACATATATATTAGTGACAGTAATTAATACATATTTATATTTGAAACTTTACCAGTGCCTCATTTAAGATAGTCTTATAGAGTGTTAAATGTGTGTGAGTGTCACAGTGTTGTCAAGTGTGGTGGAATAAATTAAATTGTTTATCTGTCTGTTGTTGTTGTGACTTACACTTCATCATATACATACCCTAGACATTTAACGTAGTCATCACAATATTCCAGAATAATTCTGACTGAGGTATAATGTGGTAGCAAGTAAGGTTATCTGCAAAACACTACACCTATTAGATACAGATACCTTCACAGCTGATCTCAGTCAGTACACTAAGTCCCCTATAAATATTTATAACATCCCACTTTACCACAAGGATGTTAGCACGCCTGGATGAACTAGTCAGCTGGTGCAGAATGAGCTTCAAACCCAAGAAGTCGAGAAGCCTATCAGTCAGGAAAGGGAAGATAGCAGAGGTCATATTCGTGGTTTCTAACCAAAGAATCCCTACTGTCATTGAGGAACCTGTTAAAAGTCTTGGCAGGGTGTACGATGCCTCATTAAAAGACTCGAAGGCAGTGCAACAGGCAATAGAAATGGCAGGCAGAGGGCTACAGATCATAGACCAAAGCAGACTCCTTGAAAAATTCAAACTGTGGTGCTTCCAGTTCATGTTGATACCTAAGTTGCTGTGGCCACTGCTTATATATGAAATAAGCACAAGTACAGTGGAAGCTACAGAGCAGAAGGTCAACATGTTCATGAGGAAATAGCTAGGGCTACCACCAGGTCTGTCAGATGTAGCACTGTGCTGCAAAAAGTCAAAACTTCTGCTTCCTTTCAAGTCAGTTGTTGAAGAGTACAAAGTTGGAAAGGCAAGGCTTGCAATGATGCTACGCGAGTCAGCAGATGATGGGGTTAAGTCCATTCAGCCCACACTGAAAACGGGAAGGAAGTGGAGAGTGGAAGAAGCTGTTGATGCTGCCCAAAAGTCGCTCAAACTGAGGGAGGTAATAGGATACACCCAAACGAATAGACGGGGATTTGGTCATGGAGACATCCGCTGGTGGTCCAAGGCATCAAGCAGGGAGCGTAGAGACATGGTAGTTCAGGAGATACGAGGAGCTGGGAATGACAAGAGGTTGCAAAAAGCAGTGCAGCAGGCCCAACAAGGCCAATGGACTACATGGGAAGGAGCCTTGCAAAGGTCCTTGACATGGAATGATATATGGCATATGGCACCTCTTAGGCTCAGCTTCGTAGTTAGATCAATGTATGACCTCCTGCCATCGGCCACAAACCTTGTGAGATGGGGAAAGTCAGATGATGAGCAGTGCCCCCTGTGCCATGGGAGGCAGACACTTGAACACGTGCTCTCAGCTTGCAAGGTGTCATTAGGGCAATGGCGATACACATGGCACCACAACAAAGTGCTAAATGAGCTGGCTGCGACAATAGATCTGGCAAGGATGAAGGCGAATAGCAATGTCAGGCCAAACACCGCAAACACATACTTTCTGAGAGCAGGAAAGTCAGCACACCCAAAACCGAGTAAATCAGGTAGCAGTGTACCATCTCTCATTGACTGCAAATGACTGGGAGATGGCGGTAGACCTACCTGGACGAGGGGCATATCCAGAGAGTATCAGGAAATCTCGAAGACGGCCAGATATAGTGCTGCATTCTTCATCATCGCACCAGGTTATATTAATTGAACTGACCGTGCCATTTGAATCCAGAATGGAAGAGCAACATTTGTTCAAAGCGGCCAAGTATAGTGATCTGGCCGCAGATCTGAGACACGATGGGTTCACTGCAAGGGTCATGGCTGTTGAGGTGGGTGCAAGAGGGCTCGTGGCTGCATCAGTGTATGATTTATTGAAACTGTTGGGGCTGAGGGGACAGTCGAGAACAAGGGCACTGAAGAGGCTTAGTGAAACTGCGGAAAAGGCATCATGCTGGCTGTGGAACAACCGCAATGGGCTATGGAACTCGGGACAGTAAACTCTGCGGTACAGAAAACATCAGGAATTTGTCTAAGTCCACAATACGTTGAGTTTTTCGGTGTGCTGGTGAAAGGGCTGTGACTGACGGGCAACACGCGGCGTATATTATAAGAGGTGTTGGGCACAGAATTACAGTTGCTAGCGCGCAGTGGCTAGCCTCGTCGGCTTCGTGCAGGTGTGTCAGTGTCTGTCCCTAGTCGTGGTGTGCGGCGGAACGAACGGAATAATTTGTCTTCTCTTTGGTTACTTTCACAGTTGCCTCCACGGCTGGCGGAGTTGTGGATTTTAAAGTTGCTACCAAAGTGAAATGGGTTCATTTTCGATACAAGACAACAGGAGGCTGAGACACTTGGGAGTCATGACCCAAGTGGGCCCGCCCCCCTTAGAGTGTAAAGGAGTATAGGGCCGAAACACTTGTTCGACGGGGGGATTTCTTCTGATGATCAGATTGCCTCCTGTTGTATCGCTCTGTATAGAGTTTCCTATCATGACTTAGCTATCATTCATGACTTGCTGAAGAAAGTTACGGAATTTTGACCCACAGTGTTAAGCATTATTATTATTATTTGTTTTACGCAGATGGAAAAACCACGATTTGTGAGAAACATCTTCAAGTTTTCAGTGCGTGACATCTCATCTCGATTAAAATAGGAGTTAATTTAAACAAAAAAAGAAACAAACAAACAATTTCTAAGTTAAGTGCAACCTGACAAATCGAAAATCGATAATCTGTTAAGACGGCCGATCCGTCGAACTGGAAACTGTCTTTAGTATAATGTAATGAAGTTTTATACCTTAGAAGATAAGAGTTAGACCATTTTTAAAAATCAGATGGTGATGCTGGCATTTTTAATTATTTTGTCTTTGATGAAAAATGTGGCATTATATTTATTCTTTTCTTATTCTGTACTATTGGCAAAAAACTATATTTTTTGCATCTCACACCCCCCTCCCCTTTAAAAAAAAAAAAGTCTTATCAATTACGCGAAAATATAAATCCCGATTTGTATACGATGACAAAGGAACGGTATCCAGTCTTAAGACCAGTTAAGACCAGTGTTAAGACCAGTTAAGACCAGTGTTAAGACCAGTTAAGACTAGTGTTAAGACCAGTGTTAAGACTAGTGTTAAGACCAGTGTTAAGACCAGTTAAGACCAGTGTTAAGACCAGTTAAGGCCAGTGTTAAGACCAACATAACCAAATACTAATAAAAAGAAGATAACAACAATAGAAAACAGATTTATATTTAAAAAATTAACACTTGGGAACTCTAAACACTAAAATAAAACTTATATTGTAAATACTCAAGCGAAAAAACACGCAACAAATATAGATGAACATAAATCACACCATATACTTTTTCTAAAATTGTATTTATGATTATTATTATTGTTACAATTATTATTTTGAAAATAACACAATGATGTACATGTCGCTCAAAATTGAACAAAATAAAATAAAATGAAATTACAATAAATATCCTAACAACAACCGAAAATTAGGTTCAACCGGGTAGACTATGCTATTCCGCTCTCCTCTCGTTTCTCAAAAAGAAATAAACAATTTTAGGTTGAACAGGGTAGACTATACTATTCCGCTCTTCTCTCGTTTCTGAAATTTTTTTTTTTTTTTTTGGTTTTAGATTGAACAGAGTAGAGTAGACCATACTATTCATCTCTTCTCGTTTCTTTAAAAAAAAAAAAAAAAAAAAAAAAAAAAAAAAAAAAAAAAAAAAAAAAAAAAAACAAACAAACAAAGACAAAAACCACCCACTGTTATTTCCACAGATGACTTTAACAGGAAGTAGGATGCACGAAAACAACACAGATCATACCAGATGATGTATCGCCTGCGCATTCAAAGATTGATTGCAAATTGTTTTTCTGCCTCCTATATTTATGGTACGGTCTGATGGGTAATTTCCTATTCTATATTTACGTTTTCTTAACGGTTGTTCTCATTTCCGTTTGTATTTAACATTTCTTTCTATTATAGTTTTAAGCGCAGTGTTTTTCCTGCGTATGTGTGCATAATATTTTATTAAAATTTATCTCATTTTGATCTCCGTCAAAAACATCATAGCTTGTTTTCTAATTCGCCTATATTTTGTTAAGAGAAAATGGAGAAAAAAATTAGACATTACAAAGAAATTTGTGCAGAAGGTAATTAACTTGAGATATAAATAAGGTTAATATAGCTCAATCGCAGATAGTGCTGTAGATGAGTGACGTGTTAGAGACTTTACTGTACTAGGTCTTGGCTTTATGAGGTGGGGTGATTGGTTCCCTTCCTCACTGCTTTTGATTTCCTTTACTCAAGAGCAGTCATCTACCCAATTACAGCTAGGTAGACAGGCGCTTGGGGTTACTAGGTTTCGAATCCAGTGAAATTTGCTTCAAGAAGCACGAGGAGTAACCAGTCTGCCACCAGTGGCGTATCCTGGTAATGCGAGCTAGGCGTGCTGCTACTTAAAATGAATATGTAAGCCTACTATTTAACTTCTTCCCCTCTTAATTTAAAAACCAACTATATTCAATTACACAACGATAGTTATTAGGGATATATGTTAATTATCTCCGAAATACTAATTAACTTACAACTTGAAACTCACTGTCATTGTAATAATCTGCATTCCCGGCAACTAACAAAAATTAATAACAAAAAACACTGGACGGACACAACCGATTTTTACAACTCGAGAGCTGCAAGACCACCGCACGCATGTTCGCATTGTATTGACGTATCTGCAATGACCCCGATCCACACAAACCAGTGTTCAAACGTAAAACCGAAAGGTGCCGCACGCATAGTGACGGAATTACCCGAGAAACTTCGGGCGATTGCTACCAACCAAAAAAAAAACTGCACTATAAAACGCATCTGGGAAACTGAAACTAGATATACTCGTGAGATTCTATGCGGGAAAATCCGTTATCCTGATGCGTGCGGTCCGAAAGCAGAACATTATAAGAGAAATATTTTATAGAATAATACATTAAATTTTTATTTTCCTTCGGGCATAGGTGTGCGCAGCACGCACAGCACACATAGAGAATACGCCACTGTCTGCCACATGACTCAACGATGCGTCATTTTTCTTCCGACTTCTGAAGCGGACAGACGCAATTTTGCTAAACTCAAAATACACAAGGCTGATACGTTCTTTTCAGGACGAGACACAGTGGAGAAATCCATCAAACTACTCAAGTTTTCAGATAAGTTGTTGCTTTTTTTTATCTATCTTTAGTATTAGATTATTGCTGTTAATTTTAGGTAATTGGTAGCTAGAAGTGTTAATATAACTTAGGAATTCTATTAAATACGCTTGATAGACATAATAAATATAAGTGGCGATTCCTTTTTAGTTAGATTTAAGTATTAGCTTATTACATTTAATATCAAGTAATTTGTGACTAGTTAAGTATCGCTTGGAATTTTAATATAACCCAAAATTTTACGGCAAAAGAAATTAAAAATAATAGAAATTAAATAGTTCCAAGCGCCACGTGGCAATTGCTTGTGTGAGAGCTGGCAGCCATCTTGATAGACATAATTTAAGTGGTGATTTCCTTTATAGTTTGATGTAAGTATTAGATTATAGCAATTAATTTTAAGTATTAGGGGAGAGCAATGGTTTCTGCCTTATGCGCCGTGTTTGGTGCTTAAAGAATTTATTATTATTATTATTATTATTATTATTAGGGGACTATTTAACTATTACTATAATATTTGTATAATTTAGGAACTGTAGTGAGGAAAATAAAATAAAATAAACCAAAAACCATAGATTACTAAAATAATATTCAACCATCAAAATATAATTTGATTAGGTTTAGGTGACATGGTAATTGATAGCTAGAAGTCGTATTATAAGTTAGGAAGTCTATTAAATACGCTTGATAGACATATTAAATATAAGTGGCGATTTCGTTTTAGTTTGATTTAGGTAGGCTATTAGATTATTACATTTAATATCAAGTAATTGTGACTAGTTAAGTATCACTTGGATTATTAATATAACTCGCGAATTTTACGGCACAGAAATAAAAATAAAAAATAATAGAAATTAAATAGATCCAAGCGCCACGTGACACTTGTTTGTGTGAGATCTGGCAGCCATCTTGAAAGACATAATTTAAGTGGTGATTTCCTTTATAGTTGATGTAAGTATTAGATTATAGCAGTTAATATTAAGTATTAGCGGACTAGTTAACTATTGCTATAAATATTTGTATAATTTAGGAAGTGTGGAGAGGGGAAAAAAAAAATAAACCAAAAACCATAGATTACTAATAACAATATTCAGCCATCAAAATATAATTTAAGTAAAACAAAAATATTAAAGTTACCTGGCAAAATTTGAACTAGATTTAACTATTCAACAAGGTCTGCTAGACAGGTTTTAAAAGCGCTTCTTAAATAATAATATTATAAAATTTAAATTTAAAAAAAAAAAAGAAAGGAGAAAATAAGGATAGACCTATACATAACTTGATAGACATAATTGAAGTGGTGATTTCTTTTATAGCTTGGTGTAATTATTAGATTATTGCAGTTAAAAGTAAGTATTAGGGAACTATATAACTATTGCTATAAATATTTGTATAATTTAGGAATTGTAGCGAGGAAAAAAATAAAATAAAATAAACCAAAAACCATAGATTACTACTAATAATATTCAACCTACTAGGTCTACTAGACAGGTTTAAAAGTGTTTCTTGTTTTTTTTTAAACCAGCGGCACTTGGGCTTTCAGCCCTTCGGCCCAATGACATGTCATTGCGAGGCTGGGGAACCTGAGGACTTTCCTTCCAACCCGGTCAGGAGCTTCGCTCCTTCCCATCCACAGAGGGTTTATCACAGGAGCCGTTCAGGTTATTCAGTCAAATTTCTGGTCGTAAACATTCCTTCAAACTCTGACGCCCGGGTTTGAACCATGAACACCTGGTCGCCAGTACAACGCCGATTTAAAAAAAGGAGAAAGCAAGGATATACACAGCTTAAGATTAAAGCAGTGAGTAGGGATAAGCATTAAAGTTCATACAAAACCAAGCACATAATAAAAAGAGTAGTAGCAAATTAAAAGACAGGGAAAATGCCACCGATAACTAGGAAACAGTCTGGGAAGGAAAAGCGTGGGTCAAGACACCTGAAAAGGACAAAACAAACCTGACAGAAAAAAAACAGGACCACGAAACCTGAAGTCAGAAACACAGAAATAAAGGACAGGATAGAGACAATAAGGGAAAAACTGGAAGGAGGCTCAGAAGTAAAAACAACAAAGGAAGGCAAAACGTGGGCAGAAGCAGTCAAAACCCAAGGCAGGGACACCGGGCACGATAAACTAGAAGAGAATAATCAAGGCCTCATTGAAGAACATACTAACCAAAACAATAGCAATGAAAGCACAGAAAGCATCAAAGAAGACCCAAGACATAAAGCAACCCATGCAGTTTCCAAAAATAAAGATGAGCATGTAGTAAACATACATCGTTTAAAGTTAACGCAAGTAGCTGGTGAGGCCGTCAAGATCAAGGCACTAGATGAAGACAAAATTATAACCATCCTTGAACCTGTGTTAGGCAAGAAAGCAATAGCCAAAATCTCGAAAACCCAATTTTGGCATAATCAGTACCCTAAATCAGAGTGACAGAATAAAAGAGATGTTAGAGGAACTAAAAGTAGAAGCAAAAACAGTGACTCTTGCACTCGACATAAAAGTGAAGATAGAGCTAGCAAAAGAGACCAGTAGATGTAAAAGGCATAAACCCAACACTGTTAGGTGAGGAAATTTTAAAGAACCTGGCCAAGCAAAACCCAGATTTAAAGCTGGTGAACGTTGAACGAATAACTGTGAAAGGGAGTATAGTAACTCCAATGATATAGCACGTTTCACTAGCTTTGCCCAACTTCGAAATGCTATATCTCAGCGAATATATAACGCATATAGATGAAATTTTGTGTGTGAATTTGAAATGGTATAGACCCTATGAATTAAATTTTTCATTAAAATGCGGCCATTGGTTTCAATTTTCGTTTCTTTGCGATATAATATAAAATCCTACTTGCCAACACACATCACACGCCCACATATTGAAATGTCTACAGTAAATTATACGACCTCACTTGCACATTTTTGGTTTATCAAGCAATTGGCATGATTTTTGAGTGAAATTGCGTGAAATCGCACTTCTTGAACATAAAACAGTTTATATCCGGTGCAACGCACACATTGTCAATCAGAGGTGTGTCTACAAAAATTATTGTGTGGTTAAGAAGGAAAAATGAGTCTGCGAGTACATTTTATGACATTACAGCAAATCACAAATAGGATTTTTAAGTATTTCTGCAATGAAGCTACTCGACGAAAACTATATCATTCTATTTCAAACCCACAAAAGAGGACTATTCACGCCTTGGGGATAAGCAAACGATCATTGCACCGCTGGATAGCGACATCTGAAATGTCTAATTCCAGTGTTTTACACACGAAAATTAGGCCAAGAGTTGTGGATAATTTTGACAGAGAATTGATCCGCAGAGAAATTTGCAATATGTTTCACAATAATGAGGCAGTGACTTTAAGGAAATTGAAAATTTGGTTAAGAAAGAATAATGACATTGATATTTCCAAATCTACGCTATGGAGGACTATTAGGAGTTTGGGATTCACTTTTAGAAAATATGTTGGTGGTAGAAACCTTATTTGTGAGAAGCCTCATATAGTTGCAATGAGAAGCAAATATTTACGCGAGGTCAGAGAAATGAGAAGAGATTGTTATGATTTTGTGTATTTAGATGAAACTTGGATCAATGCGCACCACAGTAATGAACGAGAATGGCAATCATCTGATGGAACAACTAAGAGACTAGTACCAAGCAGCAAAGGACAGCGCCTAATAATTGCACATCCAGGAAGCAGCCATCATGGGCTTCTAAATAATACTGAACTCATATTTGTTTCAAAATCCACAGATAATATGGATTACCATGCAGAGATGAATGGCAAGATATTTCAAGATTGGATTGTGAATCATGTACTTCCTTCCTTGGATAGACCGTGGTGTTTGATAATGGACAATGCCTCATATCACAACGTTGTGGCACCAGAAGATAAAGTTTCTAATTCACCAAGTATTAAAGATGTAATAAAGATTTGGCTGACCATAAACAACATTCCATTCAACGAAATGTCCATGAACCTGAATTACTTGGAATTGTAAAAAAAGACACAGCATACAAAGATATTTCACATAGACAAGGCAATCCATGAACATGGTCACAGATATTTAAGATTACCTCCTTACCATTCTCACTTAAACCCAATAGAATTAGTATGGGCTAAAATTAAGGAACAGGTAGCAACAGAAAATAGAACGTTCAAATTAAAAGATGTTGAAATACTTATAAAAGCCGCCATCTCCAATATAGCCAGGGATTATTGGAAGAAAAGTGAGAACCATGTGTTACAAGAGGAAGAGGTATATTGGAAGAATGATGGTTTGTCCTTCATTCAGCCGAGATTGATTTTCAATTTCTCAGAGACATCTGATTATGATTCGGATGAAGTTTAATTTCTTTAAAGATGACCTTACCGTTATTTACAAGCACATTAGAGGAGCAACGTTCCATTATGATATTTATGAACCGCAAAGAGATGATACCCATTGAAATAATTAGATCAAGGAAGGTCAAGTATGGTAGCGCATTAAATGTCAATGACAAACAATGTCACGAGTATCTCGCATGCAGATCATTTAAGAAATCATCTTCAACACGTATTCAATTGCAAACGTGATGGCCACATTATTGTAATAGTAGACACGCCTATGCCTAATCAATTCACAGAATCTGTGCATGAAGTGGTAAAATTTCTTTTCTCGATACACAATAATTAGTATGCCGACAAAGATCAAAGGATTTCATCCGTTTATGGGAACTGGACAAGATGCACAGATATAAAGTATATATTTGTTGGGTCTAACCCAATATAACATCGTATGCAAAAAATGGCATTAATACGTTAGACGGTTAATCAGATAATTACATTTGTTTGAGGGCAAAGCTAGTGAAACGTGCTATAGTAAAGACGACAGAAGGGAGGGAACCCTCCAAGACAGTACTATTTGGAAAAGCAAAAAAAAAAAAAAACACAGAAGCCTTCATTCCCCCAGTTTTGCAGTGCTCCAACTGCATGAAGTTTGGCCATGGTCGACCAGTTGCAGGGGTAAGACAGTATGTAGGTTTTGTGCTGGGGCACGCCCTTTCACGCAGTGTGAAAAGGCTAAGTCAGATACTGACTATAAAAAGGATAATGCAAACAGAAAATGCATTAACTGCAAAGGGAACCACAGCGCCAGGTTCCAGGGTTGCCCAGTTTATCAGCAGACCAAAAAAGCACTGAAGGAATCTATAACAACCAAAACCCCTTTCAAAACAGTCATTAAAGATATAAAGGAAAACAATACGTATACGAGCACTAAGGTAATAACATAAATTAAGAGTGTGCAAGAGGAAGTTAAAATGATTAAATCACAGTTGGCAAAAGAAAGTAAGAACCAGGTAGAAAGTAACAAAACAGTACCAAAAAGCCAGTCGGAGGATTCAACTACATCCTCGGAAGGTACAAAAGCACTGAAAAGTGCAGAGGCAATGCTTCAAGAAACGAAAGCCACACAACACCAAATTGCCCAGGATGTAGTTAAATTGTCAGCACTGAAAGAAGAGAATGAAACGATATTAGTTAAACTATCTGAACTGAAAGAGGATAATGAAATTACACTAAAAAGGATAGAAAATCAGAGACAGGAGATTAACATAGACAGAGAAGCATTAGAAAAGGAAAGTGGCAAACAAAAGCAAGAAGCTAAATGGAAAGAATGGGTAACAGAAACCATCAAACACATAGAGAGAGTTTTGATAGAGGAAAGAACAGAAGTACTGAAAAAGGTTTTTAACTACATAAAAGAATCACCACGAAGAGTAGGCCTTATGCCTCAAGCAACTGATAGGGCCAATTCAAACTAAGAGCAAACTAATAGTTTTAACACAAAACAAAAGGGATACTAGTTAATATAAACAATGGGTTAGAAAGGATGTAGAATTGTTCAGTAGAATTGTAGGGGTATCAAAAAGAATTTTGCACCTCTACTAGCAGAGACAGTAGGAACTAACACTATATATGCTCTTCAAGAGACACATTTAAACCCTAATAGTAGATACAGTTGTAAGGGCTTTAAGATACTTAGGCACGATAGGAAAGAAGGTAGAGGAGGGGGTGTCGCAGTCTTAGTTAACGAAACATTAAAATTTATGACTGGGAAGTATTTGATACAACCAAAATAGAAGGTATCCAGGTTACTATAGCAGCTGAACCAAACAATCTAACAATCTTAAATGTATACGCTAAAGATGGCACAATTAAAGATGAAGAAATACTAGCCATAAGCACCAGACTAGACCCCAAAACAGTCATAGTAGGCGATTTTAATTCCCATCATTATGCTTGGGGTGGACAACATGCAGACAATGCAGGAAAACGCCTACTTGACTTTATAGAAAACAATGACCTGCTAATTCTAAATGATGGAACTGCAACTAGAATTAATCCACAAGCTAACAGGGCAGACAGCAATAGACATAAGTATAGCAACTAACAACCTAGCGAATGTAAATTGGGAGTGTTACAAGACACAAACTCAGATCATCTGCCCATTATAATAACCATGCATGAAAACGTCATTCCAAACCCAGAACCAGAGAAACCGACTTTCAACTATAAAAAAGCAAACTGGGAAGCCTTCCAATCAGAGCTGAAGGTGATGGAATATACAGACATGGAATCAGATGATACTGACTTATGGGCAGAAACAATGACCAATAAAATTCTGAAAATAGCAATAAAATATATACCAAATAAAAATATGCCACAGCACCTAAAACCAATAAATAACATTAATAAGAAAAGAAAAACTCAGTGGAATAAAGAACCAGCTGCCTGGTGGAATAAAAGCTGTGCAGAAATTCATGAGAGAAGGAAAATGGCCTTACAAAAATATAGAAATAACAGAACAGAAGAAAACTATGAAGAGTATAAACATATTAGGAATGAATCTAACAGAATAATATTTAAAGCCAAAGAAACTAACTGGAAGGAGTTTTGTCAGTCACTTAAACCTAGCACCCAAATTAAAGAAGTATGGAAAAAGCTTAAGGCAATCTAAGGGAACAATAAGAAAACAATAATGCCAACAATCAAACTACCAAATAGAGCAGAAACAGATAGAGAAAAAGCTAATGCCCTTGTTGAGTATTTCTATAAAGTCAGTGCCAAAAGTAGTCTTGGACAGGAAGAAAATGAGAGAAGAGAAAGACTTAGGATACAGTTTTCAAAAGAACTACCAGACCAGATAGATGAAACAAACTATTTAGATGCTGATATAACAGAGGAAGAAGTAACTAGTGCAATAAATGAGAAATCTAATACTGCCTCAGGTCATGATATACTTAGCTATGAAATCCTTAAGAAAGTACCCCAAAAAACTATAAACAAAATAACTTCCCTTTATAACAAAATCTGGAGCTTAGGAAAGATACCAAAAGCATGGAAAGTAGCTATGATAGTCTCTTTCTTCTTTGATCCTTAGCCGCCGACCGTCAAAGCAGTCAGTGGCCATCACGCCTAGTGGCGTCTTGTAGGGCTACAACAAATTGATTCCACCTTGCTCGGTCGGTGGCCATCCTTCGTACAGTGCCCCAACTCTGGTTCATTCTTTGCATCTCAGCCTCCACAGTCCTCCGCCAGGTTGTTTTTGGTCGGCCTCTCTTTCGTTTTCCTTCAGGGGTCCAAAGCATAGCTGTTCTTGTGATGGCATCGGGGTCTCGTCTGAGGACATGGCCAACCCAGCTCCAGCGTCTGCCAGCTATGATGGTGTGCATGTCCTCTTGCTTGCTCCGAGTAAGCAGATCTTGGTTGGTGATGGTATTCGGCCAAAAGATTCGGTGAATTTTTCTTAGGCATGTTGTGTGAAAAGAGGACAATTTCGACATTTCCTTCTCTGTAACTCTCCAGCATTCTGCACCATAGAGAAGCACAGAAAGCACACAGCTCTGATATAATCTTAATTTTGTGCTTGTGCTATATTGAGAGGACTTCCAGATGTTGTTTAGGCTAAAAAAGGCTGTTCTTGCCTTATTCATTCTGATGTTGATGTCTTTGCCTGCCCCGCCGTCTGGTGTTACTATGCATCCTAGGTATGTGAAGGTATCTGTCTGTACCAGTTGCTGATTCCTTACTGATATGGGCTCAGGATTGCTCACATTGAGCGTCATGACCTCTGACTTCCTTAAATTGATGTTCAAGCCCACCTGCTGGCTAAACTTATTAAGTCTGTCCGTTTTTTCCTGGATGTGTTGATGTGAATGTGCTAGTAGTGCAATGTCATCTGCATATTCCAGATCTTCTAATGTAGAAAATGTAGTCCATCTTATTCCTCTTGGACTGTCCTCTGTTGTCTGCCGCATCACCCAGTCTATGACTGTTAAAAATAGAGTGGTTGAAAAGGGGCATCCCTGTCGTACTCCTGTCTTCACCTCAAAGGTTAGCTATGATAGTACCCATCCTAAAACCCAGTAAGGAAGCCCATGATGTAAGTTCATATAGGCCTATCTCCTTAACATCACAACTAGGTAAAATACTGAAAACTGTTGTTAACAAAAGAGTTAAATTCTACCTGGAAAAAAATCAGTTATATAGCCCAAACCAGTCAGGGTTTAGAGCAGACAGAAGTACAGTAGACCAGCTTGTAAGATTAGAACATGATGTAAAGCTAGGGTTTAAGAGGAAAGAGAAAACAGTGGCAGTCTTTCTAGATGTAGCCAGAGCATATGATGAACGCTGGAGAGATTGAGCTCTTTACAAAATGAAGAAGATTGGTATTACTGGTAAAACCTATAGGTATCTAGAAACTTTTTACAGGACAGGTATTTAGCTGTACAGGTGAATAATGATAGGTCAGAAATATATGAACAACAGAATGGGATTCCTCAGGGATCAGTGATTTCTCCTTCAATTTTCACTATAGCTGTAAATGATTTAGCAGATGAATTTAACGACATTAAGAATGCAATATCACAATTTGCAGACGACTGTGCCATTTGGTGATCTGGAAAAAACTTGGACCATGTTAACCAAAAACTTTAAAAACAAATAGACAAAGTTTCAGAGTGGATGAAAAGTTGGGGCTTTCAAATTAATGTAAACACAACAGTAGGTATGATACTCAGCAAAGGAAATTAAAAAAAAAATAACAAAATCAATATAACCATTAAAGGACAGAAAATATGTACCTCCTCAACAACAAGATTTCTGGGCTTAACATTAGATAAACAACTAAATTGGAATAAACATATAGACAATTTAGTAGAAAGCTGAAGGGGACCCCTAAATATACTAAGGATAGTAAAAGGTAATGGATGGGGGGGCCAGCAATAAAATAATGCTTGTGTTCTACAAGTCTTTCATCAGGGGGAAACTGGATTATGCCAGCATAGTCTATGACTGTTGCGAACAGATTCTTTTGTGTGATAGTCTGTTACGCACAGATTCTTTTGGTAGGCATACAAATATAAAGTAATATCTATCTGTCTGATGAAAAGTATTTATTGAGAGTCAAAATACTTACTTGATAATCAAGGTACAGAACCCTTGATTGGGTCGATGTTATATTCCGTTATAGGGGTTATCTTTTCTTGAATCTCAACCTGGCGTACGAATATTAGTTTTACGTCGGTTTGGTTCTGGTATGGCCAGAAACAGTTTAGTCTTGCTTGGAATGTTTATAACCCGAGAAAATGGTTATTCTTTGACTATTTAAGGCGATTCGGTCTTATATCTTAGTATCTTTGTAATGTCTATGTCGGCCTATATTTTTGAGTTTAACTCTGGGGTCAAGCGCATTTCTGCGCATGTGCCGTTTTGGAGAGTCGAGAAGAAGCTTCCGTGATGGCGAACTGTGGGTTCTGCACGGACGAAGAAAAGTCCGAAGATTTTGTCTTTGTGGTTGATCCTGGGGGAAGGAGAAGTTTTCTCAGTATGACTATGATGTCCGTAATTCCCCCCAACGGTTATTCTTTACGCCAAGGAATGGCGTGTGCTATTTGCTAGTGTTTTTCTGGACTTAAGGTAAAGCAGAAACATTTACTGAACCTTCCTTAGGCCTAACTATCTATGCAGACATCATACTGTCTGCCGATGTATTTGATTGATTGTACTTAGACGACTCTTCTACTAGCAGCACTATGCATGGGACATATGCAACATTTATCATGGGATATGGAGAGCCCAATATATTATTTGAGTAATGAACGGAGCCTTCACTTTCGTTTAAGACATCTCCAGCGTGAGCGACACTCACTGAAGCTAGCGCCATTTTGGATCCCACTTTCGGTCTTTTCGGATTATCGATCAGAGAACAGGAATGCCTTATTACCTGATGGTGATACCAAGACCTATATTGTATTGAAATCCACTCCTTGTCTATTTAAGATTATCATCATAAGAGCCCGCTGAATTTACGGCCTGAAAGACTTAGCCAGAAGAGGTTCTGACAGGGAACCATTATTGATCATGATTTGTTAGCATTAACTGACGCGATTCGTCAGTTAAGGCATGAGACGATAGACAACCAGAATTATGTGCTTGCCTACTATCGTTCTATTGTATTCATATGCTATACGAATGCCAATTCGATGTTGTCACCCATTTTTCAAGTATACGATGATTTTTGTGCCAACCTGTTCCAGTAACTGTAGCTGTGTTGTCAGAGTATGCGTCATATTAAATGTCGGAAATGTCAACAGTGGTCCACGTTATTGACTTCTAGTTACGAGTGAATGAGTGCCTTATCAACCTGTCAACGCTACAGAACAGTCCATCCATTCGCGTGACTTACAGCTACACTCTCACTCCATGTAAACACTGTTCCTTGCTAGCGCCTCAACACTTGGCGAGCAAGGTGACTTAGATACACAACACTGCGTCGGTCGAGTTGACCTTTTTCCATCATATGTCCAGTCTTCATCACTACTAGTATTTACATGCAACACACTGCAACGAGGACATAATTTTTGCAACAATGACTCAGCTGCAGCTTCTAACAAAGCAAAACTAGACAGTATTCAAAATGCAGCCATGAGAACCTTCAAAAGTGCATTTATATCAACACCAGTAGAAGCGCTAGAAGTAGCTCTTGGCATACCACCCCTTGGTCTAAGACGGAAAGAACTAAGATTAAATTATTGGAGTAAAGTAGCACAAGAAGTGACCCACCCAGCACATAAAGCATTTGTCAAAAAACAACCAAGTGTATGGGACGTCCCCTTAAATAAAGATAGATATCCAACAGGGTGGAGAACTATAGAAGATCTAGCGCAGTTCAAAGAACTATCAAACACAATTAAAAATAGTAATAAATACAGAAGCAAAATACCACCTTGGGAACTAAAAACACCAATCATAGAATACTCACTTACTGAAAAGATAAAAAAAAAAAAACAGAAGATAAGGAAGCCAAAATGATAAGTAGAAAGTTCATAGATCAACTAATTAAACAAAGTCTGGCCGTCTACACTGATGGATCCTAGGGTCATGGTGGGCAACTAGGTACCGGAGTTATAATACCACACTGGGGAATTAAAAAGAGCTACAGTGTAACTGAAGGGGCTTCGATTTTTACCGTAGAGATGGTAGCAATTCTAAAAAGTTTAGAAATAATCGAAGATAACCCACCAGAAGCTGTTACGATATTTACAGACTCACTATCATCACTACAAGCACTAGAACATCCAGGTAAATGTAGCAGGCCAGACATAAAGGTTGCACAGCGGGCTGATCACCCGCTTGCCAGCCGCTCTGATTACGGAAATAACAATTGATTTTTTGTTGCACCAATAAACGCCTCTAGGCGTAACGGAACAACAATTAATTTCTTGTTGCCCTAAGACGCCACTAGGCGTACTGGCCACGAACTGCTTTGTCGGTCCGGGGCTAAGGATGGAAGAAGAAGAAGACATAAAGGAAGAAATTCTAGCAATTAATACATCACTAGGGAACAGAGGATGTAGTGTGAGGCTAGTGTGGGTTCCAGCACACATAGGTATTGCTGGTAACTAGTTGGCAGACCAGAACGCCAAGAATGGAAGAATAAGTAAAAACAATATAAGAGCAGGACTGGGAAGGTGGGAGATCAAGAGCCAAGTGAAGATAACTATAAACGAGGAATGGAAGTGTTGAGGACTGTTTCGCGGCTTGCAGACATGTGAATGGTTGCAAACATTGGCATGCCTGCACCACGGAACTCCTCAATTGAATAAGACCAGAAATCGCGCAGATCGATGTATGACGCGTCTAGCCTAGTTACATTCTAGTCTATGTGTGGCCATTGAGCCTAACGGCAGTGTTGAAATGTGTGGTAAACCCACTTAAGGATCGTGTTTGAATATGTGGCACAGCCACTGATTATATATATATGTGGAACGGTAGATCCACTGGAAAGTGTAAGATAGCGTAATGATCCGTATCGAAGTTGATTATAGGACCAGGTAGAGTCCGTATTAGAATCGCGAACCAAGCAGATTACGTTCACCTTGAACTTATATATATGGCAGTTAAAGCCTGGCGATGCAAGCCAAAGATGTTGATTAATGATACATAGACAGGATCTATAGATTTACAGATAATGTACTCACTAGTATTGTGAAGGAATAATAATTCTAAGGATCGGATTCGTTAAGAGTTGGTTGCACACTCTATTACGCTATAAACTTAACGGTTAACCCAGACGAGCTAAGTCTGTGAGAGGAACAATTGTGTAGAGCTTAAAACTATGATGAAGCCAATTTAAATGTGTGAATTGTTGTTGCACTATTGTGCAAAAGGATATATTAAATTGTTCAGTCGTCTATGGAACTTGTTGATTGCCTGAATTTATGCAAGTTCTCACTCTGTGCTGTGACTGTCATTAATCCTTGCAAGGTCAGTCCAGATTATCACAGGTATTTTCTAAGACTAACTATAATCTAACCAACACTGCGGAAGAATTAATATACGATAACGACACTGAATATAATAATAATTTAATCACACCACAATGGCTTAAAACTGCACTCGAACTAGAAAACTGGAATTGGAGTAGATGAATTATAATATCTGAAATATTGACAAGCAACCCAATAAACTCACGTCCAACGGTGCTGAATCTTTTAATAACATCTAGCAAGAAAAGATACAGCGGGAGACCGTAACATACTGGTGTCAGAAGTGTTCGGACAATTTTCAGAATTCATCTTTTCCGTTACCCAATTGAACGAACTAATGTTCATGAATCAGGCTTCAAGTTGGGAAGATTCTAGTGGAAACAACTTCAAGATCAATTCAGTTCGTCACAGGCAAAGTGACAGTGGAAATTGAACAGTTCAAGAAAGTCTCATTCAAGACGCAAGTCCAAGCTGGCAACTCAAATTTACACATCAAGTTACGAAGGTCAAGGTCGATTCATCCCTACAATTAACGGTCGCTGAGTCGCTGAATCAAATCGATCGGATGTCACTCAATTTTAGATCCTGAACCATCACATAGAACCAGAAAGACAATTCATACACTTGTTAAACCTCCAGAACAACCGGGGAAGTATTTCAACAGAATTTCTTTCAATATCACGTTTGAAAATCTTCGTTCAACCGGTCAAGTCTGCTTCTCTGTGAAAACAAGTCTGAACAGCTGGGAGCATTTTGTTTATTTTGAGGATCACTATGGCATGACCACATGAAGATAAGTTCTTGTCTAAATTAGAGCTTTCGACTAGATTGTGTTGTCCAGTTGGCTAGCTTTGGTCTTCAATTCTTCCTCCACTGTCACTTGTCTGTCTTACTTTGCAGTCCTAGTATTTATCATTACGTGTTTACTATCAATGTATTTTATGTAACTTCGCGGGAGGATGGTTAGGGCTTATCATTGCTTCTATATTCCTTTGGAAGATTTAAGCAATTTTAACGACTTTTAGGGATAATTGCTTATATTTGCTTACTGAGGATCTAACTGATTATTAATTTTTCTTTTGAGTTAGGAAATAAATGTTTCTTCAGTAAGCCATATAACCACTTTGCTTGTGCTAGTTGTGATGTCAAGTGCCTACGTCATTTAATTTAAATAAATTACTTTCCGTTTTGTGTCACTATTTTATTCGTTTGTGATCTAAACATCTCTCTGTCTCAATGTTAGTTTAGGACGACTTGTATCGTAATATTATTGTAATGTTACTTTAAACATTTTATTTCTCTAATTATTAGGTCTAGTACTTACTTAGTTTCTTTTTATATGTTTCATAGCGTCGTATAAGTGAATATATCATTTCATTTGCTTGTTACATCCATTGTTTATCGTCACCTGTTCTTGTCTCTGGCTATAGTAAATATCATAGTTACTTTGAGTTAATGAAGCTCATATGTTCATAATATAGTTACTGACAAATAATATACTACTATAAGGTATTGAGAAACTTATAACCTTATAACCATGTCTGCCATTGAGTATTTTCTCAGGCAAGGAAAGAAGTCTGGTTTACAGGGACCATCTCTTCAGAACTTTATTATGAAAAATCTGAAGGAGGTAGAAATGGAAGAAGGAGGTGATCAGTCCTTAATTGAGGATGAATGGTATTGGAAGGAAAATAGATTATTGAGAATCATTGATGATAGGGAAAGATTGATTGATGAGTTATTTGATGAGGTGAAAGCATTAAAATCACAAGTAGATGTAGATGGATCTAATTTTCGATCATTAACAGTTGATTTTTCAAAATGTAAGGAGTCATTAGATACTGCCTTGAGGGAGAATAAAGCTTTGAACTCTGAGATTTTGGTACTGCAAGATAACACTGCAGCATGTCAGAATAAAAGTTCCAAAATCAGTGATGACTGTTCTGATAAGGTTACTGATATTAATGAGAAGTTTTGTAAAGCAAAAGAGGCTTTGGAGGCCAGAATTCAATCACAAGTTGCTCAAATTAAGGGTCTTGTTCGTGATATGTCGAAATTGAGACTCGAGTTGAAAGAGAAGAAGTATAAAGAACAATCTCTTACTCATGAGTTGGTTACTGTGAAAGCAGAATATGAGAATTTTAAACATAAGACCAATGAGACCAAGACTTATGTAGATTCAGAGTCTGATATATTATGTGTTCTAAGAAAAGAAAACTCTGAACTCAGAGATAATATTAAACGACTAAGTGAGAAAAACAGTAAGTTACAACTTAGTAAGTCAGAACTTAGTAAACCTACTCCTTATGTGGAATTAGGAAATTTAAAACAGGAGATCAGGTATGACAATGATAAGGAAAAAGCTCTTACCAGTGAACTGGAACAGTTAAAGATAGATTATGAGAATTTCAAAGTTGAGGCCCAGAAACATGTAGATTCCAAGATGTTTCAGATTGTTGGTCTATTAGATGAGAATGAAGATCTATTACAACAACTTGAGGAGAAACAAATAGGATTGCCCGAGAAGGTTGCTGATCTTAAGGAAAGCCATTATAACTCTATTGAAGGACTACAACTTGAACTTCAACAAGAAAAGGCAAAGAATATGGAGATTGTCAGTAGACACTCTATGGAAATTGAACAACTGACTAATACTGCTGCTGCAGAACATAAAGTAAAAGATTTAGAGATTGGTAAATTACATCGAAGGGTGGATGTTTTATTAGATATCATATCACAGGAACATGTATTGCCATCAGATGGCATTGATTTGGGTATGAAATTGGGTTACCATGATATTTCACCACACCCAAACGATTTTGTGCAGAAGCATAGCATTTCAAATGCTAAACTTAGTGGTGATGATACAGATCGCTCTCATAAGAGTAATATTCGACTTCCAGCATTCAATGCTAAGATTCATTTACAACGACGGGATAGTCGATCATTCAGAGGAAAATATGGCTTTTCTCGTCAGGATTCTTATGTCAGGGTTTCCTGTCATAACCGTTCTGATTTTCATGATGGTAGATCTTGGCGTAAGGCCAATGCTAGGTATGTCACTATGGGAAAAAGTCCACCACATGGGAATAATAATGGTAAACAAAACACCCTTACGGGATGTGAACAGATGAAGTTCCATGAGACCAAACTTCATGATGATATTTGTTATTGTTATAGTCATGAGGATCATATTGTTGGTAAAACAGCTGTTGATAGGAAATATACGACATCTCAGGGTGACACTCCTCAGCTACCACATGAGACATCTACTAATGTGGAGGATGTCGTTCATACTGTTTCTATTTATTTTGATAGGAATCGCTATGAACAGCTTTGTCTTCAAAATACAGTCAATGCTGATGGTAGGGAGGCATCGACTGTACCTTCCGGTCGGTCCGTCATGTCATGCTCAGATACGACAGGTCGGATTGACAATCATCGGGCTACACCCGATGGTGATGAGCTGCAACATGTGAAATCTGCTCATTTGGAAGATGTTGATCATCATATTGGTTCCATTTATTTTGATGAGAATATATATACACAACTTTGTCTTCAAAGACATTTAATACTGATGTTGTGGAGACATCGACTGAATCTTCCGAGCATCCTGTCATGACATGCTCAGACGTGACTAATAGTATTGGTCATCATCACATGAGTAAACAGCACGCTCATGGTACGACTACTCTTAAGAGTAGGAATGATGTTGGCAAAGGGGATATAAAATTTAGTAGAAAGAGTCATGATGCCGGACGAGGGGTAGTTGATAATCATACTCGTCGGGATGATCACAAGGATAACCATGATCGTCCAGCTCTTACGACATGCAAGGAACGAGATATACATAGCAATACCACTGTGCGCGTGACTCGCACGACACATGATAGATTCAATGATTCTCGGGCTCAGTTCAGACCTGGCCGAGATCATATTTCATTGAATCGCACTGTTTTAGTGCGCAATTTACCTTCGGATGCAACTTGGTATGCGCTCAGGAGATTTTTCCAGCGTATCGGAGATGTTGAATTTGTTCGTATGTTCGAACTTCAACATTCTTCTCACCAACTTGCATTTGTTCGTTTTGCTCGTTATTGCGATGCTCGCAGAGCGGTGAAATTCAAAAATGGTTCTCGTTTTGCACACCATTACTTAGACGTGCAACTCGCACGCAATTCTACACCACGCACTTTATAGTTGCGTTGGATTATCTATTTTCTTCTGTCTTTGGATGTTTTGTTCTTCTCTACATCCATAGTTTAGTGTGCTATTTCTTACATTTGTTCGCACATGATAATTTTCTTTTGGTAATATTGACGTTATTTTTAGAAGATAATAATAATAATAATAATAGCACCTTCAGTCATAACTGACTATGGGAATGCGCCCCTGAGGTGACAGCCCTCAGCTGCTTATTTTCCTGGTGCTCCTTTCGACGTTTTCTCCTTACCTATGCTTCCTGTGTGAGCCTCTCTTCGCCCAATCTGAGGTGGCGCCGTAAATAGCATCGCTACTTAGTGCGATCGGCAGCTTCATCATCCCAGGATACTTGCTTCAATTATGTCTATCATCAGTAATACTCGCATTATTTGTGCTGACTTTACTGATCTATGTATTTTTGTCTTTATTACTGTAGGCAACTATGATTCGTTGCGTAAGTTCATTCACTTTAGGTGTTCGAATAACATGATAATTGCAAGTACTTTTATTAGAATGAATACAAGCGCATGATGTGCCGCCTTTGTGGCGATCGAAAAAAATGTCATCACATACATCGATGACATCTGTCTATTTCACAACACATGGGAAGACCACATTACTGGTTTATCTTCTCTACTTCTTACACTGCGACAACATGGTTTGACTGTAAGACCTTCTAAGGTCCAGATAGGTTGTCAGGAGATTACTTTTCTTGGTCACCGCATAGGTAACCATAGATTACACCCTGATGACAATACAGTCAAGCGCATACTGGAGATTGCCACTCCATCATCCAAGAAACAAGTAAGAAGTTTACTTGGGCTTGTTAACTATTACCATAAATTTATACCACGCTTCGCACAGATTTCTGCTCCTTTGTCCGGATTGTTGGCCAAAGGTAGTCCAAAAAAAAAAAAAAATTATGGACACCGCAGTGCGAAGAAGCTCTGATTATGATAAAGAATTTATTTAAGAATCCTCCTATCCTGTTATTGCCAGGCATACATTTACCGTTCTTGATTCAAACAGATGAATCCAGCTCCGGAATTGCAGGTTGTTTGCTTCAATGCTATGAAGGGATACTCCATCCATGCTTGTTTGTCTCACGCAAGCTTACTCCAGCAGAACAAAAGTACGCAACAGGAGAGCGCGAACTGCTCGCGGTGGTGTAGTGCTTGGAAAAACTATCTAAGTACTTGATAGGTAGAAAGTTTTTTATCTACACAGACCACAGTCCGCTCACGTTTATCACTTCGAGAACTATGAAAAACGCAAGGATTCACAGGTGGTTTCTTTTACTACAAGAATTCGCCTTTTCAATAATTCCGATTTCAGGAACTGATAATAACCTCGCGGACTTGTTATCAAGAAATTTCACGTCACAGGACTAAAATAACTTTCTTGTCTTGATGTTGACAATGGACATAATTTTATAATTATTATGTCTAATTAGGAATATTAATTTCATTATTTCATTTTGACGTTAGATAACATGCATAGATTGTAGTCGGGCACATCTTCGCCACCACTCTCTCACGTGCCACGAGTGTCACGTTTGGGAGCGGGGGGGATGATGTTGAGGACTGTTTCGCGGCTTGCAGACATGTGAATGGTTGCAAACATTGGCATGCCTGCACCACGGAACTCCTCAATTGAATAAGACCAGAAATCGCGCAGATCGATGTATGACGCGTCTAGCCTAGTTACATTCTAGTCTATGTGTGGCCATTGAGCCTAACGGCAGTGTTGAAATGTGTGGTAAACCCACTTAAGGATCGTGTTTGAATATGTGGCACAGCCACTGATTATATATATATGTGGAACGGTAGATCCACTGGAAAGTGTAAGATAGCGTAATGATCCGTATCGAAGTTGATTATAGGACCAGGTAGAGTCCGTATTAGAATCGCGAACCAAGCAGATTACGTTCACCTTGAACTTATATATATGGCAGTTAAAGCCTGGCGATGCAAGCCAAAGATGTTGATTAATGATACATAGACAGGATCTATAGATTTACAGATAATGTACTCACTAGTATTGTGAAGGAATAATAATTCTAAGGATCGGATTCGTTAAGAGTTGGTTGCACACTCTATTACGCTATAAACTTAACGGTTAACCCAGACGAGCTAAGTCTGTGAGAGGAACAATTGTGTAGAGCTTAAAACTATGATGAAGCCAATTTAAATGTGTGAATTGTTGTTGCACTATTGTGCAAAAGGATATATTAAATTGTTCAGTCGTCTATGGAACTTGTTGATTGCCTGAATTTATGCAAGTTCTCACTCTGTGCTGTGACTGTCATTAATCCTTGCAAGGTCAGTCCAGATTATCACAGGTATTTTCTAAGACTAACTATAATCTAACCAACACTGCGGAAGAATTAATATACGATAACGACACTGAATATAATAATAATTTAATCACACCACAATGGCTTAAAACTGCACTCGAACTAGAAAACTGGAATTGGAGTAGATGAATTATAATATCTGAAATATTGACAAGCAACCCAATAAACTCACGTCCAACGGTGCTGAATCTTTTAATAACATCTAGCAAGAAAAGATACAGCGGGAGACCGTAACAGGAAGACAACATGGAGGAAAAGTAGAAAAGGCAGACACGCGTTCAAACTGCTGAAAGAACCAACAAGGACGTGCCAGGTCAGAGAAGAATTAAAGATACCATCAAACAAAAAACTGTGGCGTCTCCGTCTCGGTGCAGCATACTTTATGATAGAGGAACCACACTGCCAAGAATGTCAGGAAGAGAATGACATAGACCACTACCTGATACACTGTAAAAAGTATGAACAACAAAAGCTTGAATTAAAAACTTACTATAGAAATCACAATATAGACATGACAGGTGATAAGGTTTTAAGTATAGATGCCCCAAGAGATGCCCAATCAATACTTAAAAGATACATACATAAAACAAAGGAAAACATATAAGGTTAGTACTTCAGAAAAGACATTCAACTAAATAGAAATTAAGCAACAAGAACTAACAAATCATTAAAAAAAACTCAAAAAAAAAAAAAAAAACAACTTACTAACTCCTCATAGGACAAGGAAAGACAACGAGGTATTAAAAAAAACAAAAAAAAAAAAAAAAAAAAAACTCAAAAAGAACAAATACTAATGCAAATTAAAACCAAGTGTAAAGGACAATAGTTATCAATAAACAATACAAAAGAGAAAATAAAATAGACAAATACTAATATAAATTAAAATCAGCAACCGCTAAAGACAATAGTTATTTTAATTGAATACAAAATTAGAAAATAAAATGACACTAAATACCCCAATTATAACCAAATTTCAGGTTGAACAGGGTAGACCAAGATGGAACGAGAAGAGGCAATAATGGTCAGCTGTTAAGTGCCCGCTCTCCACCCATCACCTCTTCAAAACAACAACAGTCAACAGAGTTGATTTTTTTTTTTTTTTGGGGATGGTAAATGCGCTCTGATATAACCAAATCGGTTGAAAGGAACGCGCCACACCAGAAGAAGGCACAAAAAAAAAAAATTCAGAGCGGAGTTCAGTTATGCAGAAGTTACTACGTCAACTACGTGTCAGTCTTCGACCTTAGTGATTCCCCCTTAGAAGGTTGTGTGATTAACCTTTGGTCGAAGTAAAACTGAAAGCTTCAAAGATTTTCGAGATATAATATTTAGGCGATTGTTTCCAGTGTTGCAAGTATTGATACGGTTTGTATGGTCTCGATTTATAGTAGAATGTTTTCTCAGCTATGTCGTATATAATTGAAATTCTAGTGGAAGCCTATCCATATCTACAGAAGAGTTCGAGCAAAAGTTATATTTATGCTGATGTCCTGTACAAAGGCATCCAGATTTATTTAGCCAACAAGCGATCTGGCCGCTAGTAGCCAGTATATTGAGTCGTGTATTTGAACATTGCTGTTAGTCCCGTTGGACTCCATTAATAAACAGTTCTTTATGACTTATGACTATTGCTTACTCATGTGTGTTGGATATGGAAGCATTGGTAGGATACGAATGATCACTGACAACCTGCTGTGAGTATAAAAGGATATGGTTTCGAATAAAATTCAATTGAGTAATTACATCTCTGGCAGTCGCCAGTTACAACTCAAAAGATAGATCTGGGAAATAATAAACACATCGATCACTTGGAAATATATAACAAAGAACTAAGATGAAAGATTCACCACGTGTCACAGAAGGTTTTCATGGCGCCAAGGTTTGTCATGTAGACGTGGTAGATTGCTGTTACTGTGACATAAGATTACATAATGCAGTGATAAAATATTTAGTCCAACTGTCACAGGAACGCAGTGGGGAAATTTAGAACTGACCATATAAGGTTTTACACTATCTATTATATCTTCTTCTTCATTGATCCTTAGCCGCCGACCGTCAAAGCAGTCAGTGGCCATCACGCCTAGTGGCGTCTTGTAGGGCAACAACAAATTGATTCCACTTTGCTCGATCGGTGGCCATCCTTCGTACAGTGCCCCAACTCTAGTTCATTCTTTGCATCTCAGCCTCCACAGTCCTCCGCCAAGTTTTTGGTCGGCCTCTCTTTCGTTTTCCTTCAGGGGTCCATAGCATAGCTGTTTTTGTAATGGCATCGGGGTCTCTTCTGAGGACATGGCCAACCCAACTCCAGCGTCTGCCAGCTATGATGGTGTGCATGTCCTCTTGCTTGCTCCGAGTAAGCAGATCTTGGTTGGTGATGATATTCGGCCAAAAGATTCGGTGAATCTTTCTTAGGCATGTTGTGTGAAAAGAGGGCAATTTCGACATTTCCTTCTCTGTAACTCTCCAGCATTCCGCACCGTAGAGAAGCACAGAAAGCACACTGCTCTGATGTAATCTTAATTTTGTGCTTGTGCTATATTGAGAGGACTTCCAGATGTTGTTTAGGCTAAAAAAAGGCTGTTCTTGCTTTGTTCATTCTGTTGTTGATGTCTTTGCTTGCTCCGCCGTCTGGTGTTACTATGCATCCTAGGTATGTGAAGGTGTCTGTCTGTACCAGTTGCTGATTCCTTACTGATATGGGCTCAGGGTTGCTAACATTGAGCGTCATGACCTCTGACTTCTTTAGATTGATGTTCAAAACCACCTACTGGCTATACTTATTAAGTCTATCCGTTTTTTCCTGGATGTGTTGATGTGAATGTGCTAGTAGTGCAATGTCATCCGCATATGCCAGATCTTCCAATGTAGAAAATGTAGTCCATCTTATTCCTCTTGGACTGCCCTATGTTGTCTGACGCATCACCCAGTCTAATATAGTGGTTCTAATAGTTCTGCTGCTAGCTCAGGGTCTGTCTTAAATAGCTCTGCATTTAAGTTATCATGGCCAGGAGCTTTTCCATTCTTTAACCCTTTGATTGCTGTGATGATTTCTTCCTTTCGTGGAATGTCTGTATTAACATCTAGATTGTTTTCAGCCTCAGGAACATTCAATTGTGTCTCTGGTGGTACCTTGTTCAGAGTTTCTCTGAAATGCTCTGCCCATCTTGTTTCCTGTCCCTCTGCTGTCGTGATGAGATTTCCTTGCTTATCTCTTAGTAATGTAATATTGTTTGCATCTCGTTTTCCGCTAATGAATTTAGTTATTTTGTATACTGTGCTTTGTTCATTTCTCAGTGCTGCCTCTTCTGCCTGTCTTGCAAGATCGTCTAGGAAATACCTTTTGTTGGCTCGGGTTTGGCGTTTAACTTCTTTGTGCAGCTGACTGTACTGTTCGCTATATAATTGCTTTAACCTGGGGGACTTCGCTTCTGTTTTCTTTCTTTTCATTTCCTTTCTCATCCTTATGGTGTTTAATGTTTCTGGTGTTATCCAGTCTTGCTTCTTCCTTTCCTGGAATCCCAAGCATGATTTGCTGCTTTCCTTATATATTGTTGAAATGGTGTTGAATTTCTGGTCTATATCATCAGTCAATGTTTTTTCCGGACTTTTGACAAACTGATATCGTTTCTTTATGTCAGCCGCAAAAGCTTTTCTGGTAAGGGGGTCCTTCAATTTGTTGATGTCAAACCTTTTCTGTGTAGTTACAGTTGGTCCAGCCCTTCTTAGTTTAACTTTCAGTTTTGCTACTACTAAATGGGGATCACTTCCCACATCTGCACCTCTTCTTACCTTCACATCTTGTAATGCATGTCTCCATCTACCGTTAATCATGATGTGACCTATGTGACGTACGTCTAGTTTGACAAGTGAATTCTCCCTGATATGATGGATGATTTAAAGGGACTTTTAGCTTTTCATAACATTAGAACCCCTGAACATTTGTTGTAACTTTTCGTTTGCCAGAACTCATTCCACCGGGACTCATTTAGTAGGCGGCACGAGATCAAAGAGACAGACTGAGGGATTTCAGGGGAGACTATCGGCGTTATCAAAGACAGTAGTGGTCCCTGATACGAGACGCAGTTGCTTGCCGCTAATTTCGCGTCTCGGTGTCAATCGCAACCGAGCGAACGGGGGAAAGCCGAAACGGGCACCAGCGAACGGAGATACGAAGACCAGGGTGCGGTTTCTTCCCTTGATTTGGCGGTCAGATCCCCAAAAGTTCGTGAGATCAAATAAGCTGTCAAGTTTATCATGTCCCACTCAACTTACATTCCATTTTAGCTAAATAGACCATGAAGAATAGACACTTCATCATTCGCTGGCCAGAACTTGATAGTAGCACTAGCGATATTTGAAATCTTGCTAGATTATCCCATGGATTTTCATTTTATTTGCAGTGAATTCTATCTCTGTGCAAAGCGGTAATATATATATTGTGTAAAGTGATCAGTGGTCTAGTTCATTCATTATATTTCATTGGATTTTGTGTTAATTTAAACCTATTAAATTAAACCGTCTCAATAGTTCCAGTTGTAAATATAATGATCTATCTATTATATTATTTCAAAAGATAATAGATGCTTAAATTAACTTTTAAAGTCGCGAAGGAATTTATAATTAATAAATTCAGTTAAGTCCTAGTTTTATAGATGTGTGTTTTTAACCACTAGAACTCGCGCAGTGTTTATTAAATACATAATTAAATACTCGAGTGTATTATAGGCTTAACGGGAAATTTATCGCGCGCTTAGAAGATTATTTGTTTTTTAAAGTATGATTATGTTGTTATGGGTTTTCTATCTTTTTCTCTAGATTGATCACCTTTTGCAATCCCAGCAATAACGAAATCTTTCAGAGTTTCCATACTCGGTTCTTAAACTTCCAGACAGTTTGATGAGACATTTTTTTAAAGTAAATCTTGTGGTGGTCCGGTACGGCCTAGCTAACATAATTACATGAAAGAAAGCCTACCCAAGATCATGTGATTATTATCATCAAATTAAATCTGTAAGATAAACTGGAAGATGAACAGCGCCAGTAGCGATATCATATTTACTGTTTACTGTGAGAGAGTACATATTTTCCTGACTGTGACTGAGCCTAGTTTTTTTTCCTCAATTGGATTTAATAAAACTATCATCACGCATTGAAGGAATTTTACCATAGCGGAGGATTAAAAGAGACCACTTCATTTTCACCCCTGTGCCGAACTGTGTTAGTGCCATCCCATAGACTCCTTTTATATATATAATCAAAACACGAGAACTCTTAGTCTTCAAGTCTTGCGATAAGTGAGAATATTTGTTACCAACAAACCCTCGCAAACATCTGGGGCGGGACATCGAAGGACTAGACAGTTCATATGTCAAAAGATTACTTGCTGTTTTTATATACTTTTATGGATCGTCTGAGGCTGCATTCGGTAAGTGTGTGAGTACATGAGTGTGGATCCTCACGCGTGTGTATGAATGACAGGAAATTTAATCGTTTTTCTTTTGTAAACCTGTTGTTAACTTTCTTGCCTAGTAATATAATTCTTCTGTATTCCCTGCATTGTTCCTTTAAGGGGGAGTTGATAATTGGTTAACTCTGTTTAAACCCCCCCCCCTCTCCTCCTTTCCATTTGCTTAGTAAAGGGAAGAACAATTGGGAAGAACATTTTTTTTCTATCACCTATACCTAACGTTGTAACCCCTCTTTCAGAGTAATTAACTTCACTGTTAGGTTAACGTACCTATGTTCCTGATATTATCTATCTCTGGACTGGGTTTATCTTTGTCTAATAAGCTGGAAGGGCTTAGTCGATACCAATCTTCCTCACCCCTCCCAAACTTGTTATTTGCATTTGTGTACTTATGATAATTTATGTAATACCTGATATTTGTTAGTGATTGATGTTTAAAGTGAATAAAATCACATAAACTCATTTAGCTCTGTGTTGGATATACCCAAAGCCCAACATTTCCCCTATTCGTTTAATATAGTTTGTATCTACATCGTCTGTGTGTGTGAAAAAACACCAAATCGGTGTGCGCGCAGATGCGAGTCTGGAAAACTGGCAAATAATTGTTTGACCAGGAGAGCGGAAGAGAAGATTGAGAGAAGCGATTTGTCGTAAATAAGTCTGTCTTTACTCTCCTCCAGCACGCTGTGAAGCAACTATTTAATATCTACATTTTCTATCACTGAGCTTTCCATCATCATTTTCCACTCTAAACCGGACCACTATTTCTACGACTCTTTTCTCTCAAAATAAATTTACGACAACCTATCTGGTTTCTGTCCCGATCATTTGGTGATTCCCATGTTAATTTGTGAATTTCTTTGTGTGGGAAAAGTGTTCCTCTAATGACCAGGTTGTTAATGCTACAGAAACTTATTAATTTATCCCCATTTTCGTTTGCTGTTCCGCTGCCGCATTTCCCCATTACTCTTTCATTATATGTATTGTGTGTTCCAACTTTCGCATTGAGGTCTCCCATTACTATGATAAGATCATCTCTAGGTGTGTCTTCCATTTCTTTCTGCAGTTGTTGATAGAATTCATCCTTGACCTCTTCATCGCTGTCATTTGTTGGTGCGTAGCGTTGTATTATTGTAGTATTGGTGAATCTCCCTCTCAATCTTAATCTTATCAGTCTGTTGTTGATGGGTTTCCATTCCAGTAATGTCCTTTCTATTCCTTTCTGTAGAATAATGGCTACACCTTCATTGTGCTGTCCATCCTCTCTTCCAGAGTAAAGTACTGTTTCTCCTGTTGCTGTTTTAACTTTTCCTGCCCCTGTCGATCTGCCCTCGCTTATCCCTAGAATGTGTAACCTATAGTTTCTCAATTCTGCCGTGACCTGTTTTAGTTTACCCGTCTCGTTCATTGTCCTGACATTCCAAAATTCTATTCTTGTTTCACGTTTTGCGGTCAGGACGTCCGTTTACGTGTCAGTGGCTTCCCTTTCGGCTTTCACCACTGACAGTCATACGAGCCTCAGACTCCGGATGTCCGTCCAGCAGCAAAGTTTGTTCATTTGTTGTTGTTTCCGTAACTTCATTTCTTTTTACAAAGACAGGGGTGTCAGCCGTATGCTAAAACCGCCAACCTGGAGGACCAGGGTGTCTGCTTTAGTCTGACCCCTGCCTGCGCAAACCTGTCCAGCTTGGTAGAACCTTCCAGGAGTGAAACTCCCGCTGTCGTAGCTCTGAGGGTAATCAGGGTACGCAAGCCGCCATACCTCGACAAGGTATTGACACCAGTGATTATCTATTATATGGCATGCCGCAAATCATTATACCATATTCACTGCCCTAATTATTACATCTGACAAATCTTCTTCGCGATTGTTATAATCCAGACAACCTTAATGTTGGGCCGTATTTGTGGACGTCGCACCCACGTTATCTTTGAATTCACCGCCTTCGACCACGCGGGCCGGAAATAGTTGCATCATCTAAACGTGGTGTCTAGACATTTAATTCGTGATAATAATAACTACCAAGACTTATATCTGTGTTTTATCTAACAATAAGGAAACATGAAAGTCAAAGCTATGACAAATAATTAAACAAATAATTCAACGCCAGGACAAAAACTTAAACATATAAAGGAAAGCTTGGTCAAATAATGAAACATGTAAGTCAAAGCTAGGACTAATAATTAAACAGTAGAACTCCATTTATCCGAACTCCAATTATCCGAACATCCAATTATCCGAACATTTTTTCCAGAAAAAAAAAAAAAAATCAGATGCCACAGTCACGTTAGACTAAAATTGTGAATCTTTTGATGCGGCAAACTTCAAATGTGTGCGAACAGATTGTAGAGAATGGGATGGCTAATGGTCGGTCGCTTACGTACAGGAAGTCAGTTAGATCATAAAGTCAGTTAATATCTGGTTTACCAATACAGTGTACGTGTGCGTTCTAGGTAGAACACTGGCTAAACAGACAGTTCAACTTAAAATAATTGTGTCTGCTACTACAGCAGAATAATTTTGGTGTACAAGTATTTCTCTGTGCGATATGGCATCTTCCAGTAGGCCTAAAGCATATAAAAGGAACCGCAATGTTTTGTCAATTGAAACGAAAACAGAAATTATCAAGAGACTAGGACAAGGTGAAACTGTGTCTTCACTTGCGAGGATTTTCAATGTTGGGAAAGCTACCGTCTCTGACATCAAAAGTAACAAGGATAAAATTATGAGTTTTGCATCGAAATTTGATAGTGAAAATGGGTCGAAGAAACGTAAAACCATGAGAAATGCGAAAGATGTGAAATTGAAAGAGGCTTTGTATATATGGTTTGTGCAAAGAAGAAGCAAAGGGGAACCTATCTCTGGTTCTCTGTTGTGTGAAAAGGCACTTCAGTTCAACAATCAACTTGACGGTCCTCCTGACTTTAAGGCTAGCCAGGGATGGTTAAGAAACTTTAAATCTCGTCATGGCATACGAGAATTGGAGATTCAAGGGGAATCTTTATCTAGCGATGCAACTGCCGCTAAAAATTTTAAAGAAACATTCTTGGCTTTTTTGGAAGAAGAAGGTTATTCACTCGATGATGTGTATAATGCCGATGAGACTGGCTTATACTGTAAATCACTGCCTCATAAATCACTTGCATCTCAGCGCGAAGCAGCTGCCCCTGGGTTTAAAAAGTGCAAAGAGAGAGTAACAATTTTGGTAGCCGCGAATGCCAGTGGAAGTCATCGTTTACCGGTGCTAATGATCGGCAAAGCCAAAAAACCACGTTGTTTAAAGAATGTGACATGTCTCCCATTGTGTTACAAAGCACAGAAGAGTGCTTGGATGAATAGTGAAATATTTCTTGATTGGTATACAAATCAGTTCATCCCAAATGTGAAGAGGTTGAGAGAACAAGAAAAGAAAACTGGAAAAGTAATTCTTCTACTGGACAATGCACCATCTCATCCAGAGACGGATACATTGAATGCAGTTGATGCAAATTTTAAAGTAATTTTTCTGCCTCCCAATGTAACAGCACTGATTCAACCAATGAATCAGGGTGTTATAGCAAAGCTTAAAAAGATGTACAAGAAGGAAGTCCTGCGTCGTTTATTGTTGGCTGAAGATGAAGAAAGTGTGGTGGCGTTTTCCAAAAAGCTTAATCTCAAAGACTGCTGCTATATGTTAGCTGATGCTTGGACCACCCTGTCACAAGATAATCTCAACAAGGCTTGGAGTAGATTGCTTGGGAAAAAAGGAGGAAATGAAACTACTGCAGTGGACACAAATGATGATTGTATAAATGAAGTTGTGGAACTGTTTCAAGCAATGCCCGGATTTTCGGACTGTGACAAAGATGATGCACACATGTGGCTAGAAGATGATAATGATTCTGGTTTTCAGTTTTTGAATGACGAAGAAATTTTGTCTTTTGTGCAAGAAGAAAACCAAATACATGTAGTGACCGATGATGAAGACTCCTCAGAAGTACATGATGTACTTGTAGATTATGAAGAAAAACCAAAACGTCGACCAAGTCCTGAAGAGGCCTTTATAGCACTAGAAACAGCGATGGCTTGGTACGAGCAAGAAGATGACAGCTGTCCTACACAGCTTCTGCTGTTGAAGAGAATGCGGGACTTAGCAGCCAAAAGCAGACTATCCAGTTTGGTGCAAAAGAGGATTCCTCATTATTTTAAATAGTGGGCTACATCTGTGCAAGTACATGTATACGTAAGTTGCGCCTGGTTTTGAATCGTTTGTAATGTTATTTTGAAAACATTTCTCTTTCTTAACAAAAATAATTAATACAAGTAGTACATGCACTGCAGTGTAATAAAAGATTTTGGTGATACAGTGATCTAATACAGTGTGGGTATTATTATTACAGGACAAGTAAATATGTTTTATAGTGTATTTTCCTTGTGATGGTTAATTATTTTTAGAAATATGTGTACATGTACTCGATACATTATGTAATCCAATTATCCGAACATTTGATTATCCGAACGATGCTCGGTCCCACGGGGTTCGGATAAATGGAGTTCTACTGGTATAATTCAACGCCAGGACAAATAATTAAACATATAATTCAACGCCAGGACAAATAATTAAACATGTAAGTCAAAGCTAGGACAAATACTTAAACATATATGTCAAAGCTAGGTCAAATAATGAAACATATGTCAAAACTTTGACAAATAATTAAACACGTAAGTCAAAGATAGGACTAATAATTAAACATATAAAGATAAGCTGGGTCAAATAATGAAACATGTAAGTCAAAGCTTGGACAAATAAGGAAACATGTAAGTCAAAGCTATGAAAAATAGGTAAACACCTAAGTCAAAACTATTAGAAATAATTAAACAAATAACTCAAAACTATGAGAAATAATTAAACATGTAAGTCAAAGCTATGACAAATAATTAAACATGTAAGTCAAAGCTATGAAAAATAATTAAACATATGTCAAAACTATGAGAAAAAATTAAACACATAAGTCAAAACTATGAGAAATAATTAAACATATAAGTCAAAGCTAGGACAAATTCTTCTTCTTCTTCTTCCTCGTTCGCCTTCAGACTTCCACATTTATGATTCTAATAAAGGCAGTAGTCAACCCAAGGCTCCCAACATCTCCAAACAGTTTTTCGTTGACAGAAGTGGGTTGTTGCCATATGCTACTCCGTTCATTACTGTAGGTTGGGCAGTATTGCAGCAGGTGTTCGACTGTCATCGGGCTGGTACCGCAGGTGCAGAGATCTGTTGCACCAATTTTGTATTTGTGGTACAGATGGTATCTCAATCTGGTGTGACCAGTGCGTAGCCGAAAAATGATGACCTGTTCTTTTCTGGATAGTTGATGATATGCATCATTTTTCAAATGTCCCGGGTGCTCTCTTTCCCATTTGGACTTGAATGTAGCCTTTATAGTAGTCTTTGCCGTTGCGTAAGTTGTCTCTATATCATTTTGTTGTAAGGCACCTCCTTCCTTAGCAAGTCTATCTGCCTCCTCATTTCCTGGTATGTTGCAATGGGCTGGTATCCACTGGATAGTGCACTTCTTGAAGCATTCGGCCAGTCTTTCAAGGGAGATTTTCAGATCTTTCAATCCTTTAGTTTGGTGGCTCTTCAGCGCTGATATTATTGAGAGGGCATCTGAAAAGATTACTATCTGTTTTTCTGCCTGTGCTTTGCATTCAATAAGAGTTTCAGCTGCCTGTTTCAGGGCTTCTGCTTCAGCACAGAAGTTATTGCAGTATTTTCCAGTGGCAATTGCCATAGAGTGAATTTTATTCTTTAATTTTATGAGGATGCCGGCACCCCCATTTTCAACTACATTTGTTGCCGAACCATCAGTATATGCATGTGTCCAAATCTTTGCTGGAAATGTTTTGTCAATATACTTGGTTGCTATACACTTTCTTTGTGTTTCTGTCTGTGTTCCCTTACCTTCAATGCCTGGAATATCAGATTTTAACTTAGGAAAGCATCTTATTTTCCACAGTGGGATAGTTTAGCTTGTTGGGATTTTCTTTGCAACTGAGCTTGCTAGTATGGTATTATTGTTAATTTTTTCTTTTGCTTGGGCGACAAAATTAGTTCGCTTGAGCCTGCCTCTTCCTAGCCTATTCATTCTTTGGTACATGGGGTGTCCTTCGAGCCTCTTAAATTTTTCAGCTTGTTTTAAGACTCTGCTGTCACGTCTATCCTCCATTGACTGTAGCCCTGTGATGTTTTCCATATGGTTGATTTGTGTAGACTTTAGGGCCCCTTTTATAATACGTGCTGCTTGGTTTTGGAGTCTGTTTACTCTGTCAAAATTTGACTATGCTGCCGTCGACCAAGCTGTGATGCCATATTCCATAGCAGGTCTGACTCTGCCTGTGTACAGCTTTTTGAGGATATTCTCATCAGCACCCCATGTGGTACCTGCTAACTTTTTCATGATGGCCATGCGAAGTTTTGCCCTTAGCTGTATTTTGTTAATCTGTGATTTCCATGTCATTCGGCGATCTAGTGTGATTCCTAAGTATGTTGGTGTTTCATCTTCTCGTACTGCCTGCCCATTTAGTTGCAGCTTTGCTTGCTGTGGTTTATTTGACAAGGTAAAAATAGTGTGTGTAGATTTTTATTCATTTATTTTGAGCAACCACTTTTTGGACCAACTTTCAAGGGCTAGCAGTGAATCATGTATGCGCACTCTTGCTGTGGTGATGTATTGTTCTGAAGTCCACATGGCCAGGTCATCAGCGTAGAGGGAGTTGTGGACATTCTTGTGGATGTTTTCTGTTATATCATTTATATATATGAGGAAGAGTGTTGGGGAAAGGACCCCACCCTGTGGAACTCCATGTTCCATTGTAGTCTTTTTGCTTAACTGTCCGTGCACCTGCACTCTAGCTGTTCTGTTTGTTAGATAGTTGCTGATCCAGTTATACATTCTTCCACAGACTCCATATTTAAGAATTTTAACTCTTAGCCCATCTTTCCAAACTTTATCAAATGCTTTCTCCATATCTACCCAGACTGCTAAAGTGTGCTTTCTTTCTTGGAAAGCATCTTCGATTTCCTGTAATAACTAAACATGTAGGTTAAAGCTAGGACAAATAATTAAACAAATAATTAAATAATATTTGGATTACTAGCTATTCGAGGCAAAGAGACCGGGTTCGAAACATTGGGAAACAAGACGCCGGGGTATTTTCATTCAGTTCTTGGTAACTGCGCTAAACTTGCGCCATTTTGGAAAGCCGGTGATATTCACCAAATTCATGGCTATTTTGTGACACATTTTTTCGCCATTAAATTCCAGTTAGTCCGGGTTTTTGTACAGCACTAGTGCTGGTTAGCATGTTACGGCGGTGACCTATGTTAGGTCCTTTTTGAGATTCAAAATTTGTGAGTGTAATCTTGACTTTCTTAGTTTACACTTCTTTATTTCTCACGAGTGCCTGAAACATACCTTTATGTGAGTAATATTTATTTAGTTTGCACTGCAGTTTGCCTCTGTGCTCGATGAGTAGTATGTCATGTTGTTTACGGTTAGTATTTCTGCAGGCGGCGCATGACTTTATATAAGGAAATACTCCGGGTCGATTCTGCAGGCGGCGCATGACTTTTTATATAGCAATATATTAGTTCAAGCATGGCGGGCGTGTTGTTGTTGTGTTATGTGTTGTTTATTTTACAAACAGTTATACGTACATATTACAGACAGGTATACATATAGACGATATTTATATACATATATTTCATATTTTACAAGATATATTACAACAGGTAGACAATATATTTATACATGAAGTGTTAGAGACTTGGCTATACTAGGTCTAGTATCTAGAGGTGGGAGTGACGTGCTAGACACGTCACTATACTAGGTCCACCATCTAGAGGTGGGAGTGAAGTGTTAGAGACTTGCTTATACCAGGTCCAGCCTAGAGAGGTGGGGGTGAAGTGCTAGAGACTGGCTGTACCATGTCTAGCATCGAGAGGTGGGAGTGAAGTGTTAGAGACATGACTATACTAGGACCAGCATCGAGAGGTGGGAGTGAAGTGTTAGAGACTTGCCTGTTTGAGTGCGAAGGGTGGGTATTGGTGTTGGCTGGCGGGGGTGATGACGTATGTGAATGTTGGGGTGTAGCAGGCGGGTGTGTATGCGGTTGTGTGTGCGCGTGTCTGTGGTTATGTGTGCTTGCGTGTGTGTGTGTGTGCGTGCGTCTGTGGTTGTGCGTGTGTGTGTGTGTGCGTGTGTGTGCGTGTGTGTTCGTATGTGTGCGTGCGCGTGTTTATGTGTGTGTGTGGGCGCTCGCGTGCGTGGTTGTGTGTCTGTGTGTGTGTGTGGGCACGCATCTGTGTGTGTGGGCGCTTGCGTACGTGGTTGTGCGTCTGTGTGTGTGTGTGTGCGTGTGTGGTTGTGTGCATATGTGTTCGTGTGTGTGCGTGCGCGTGTGTGCGTGTGTTCGTGTGTGCATGCGCGCGTCTGTGTGTGCGCGTGTGTGTGTGCGTGCGCGTGTGTACTTGTGTATGTGTGTGTGGGCGCTCGCGTGCGTGGTTGTGCGTCTGTGTGTGCGTGTGTGTGCGCGCGCGTCTTTGTGTGTGCGTGTGTGTGAGTGTTCGGGTGTGTGCGTCCGTGTGTGTGCGTGTGTGCGCCAGTCTGTGTGCTTGTGTGTGCGCGTGTGATTGTGTATGTGTGTGCGTGCGCTCGTCTGTGTGTGCGTGTGTGTGTACGCGCGCTTCGGTCTGCCTATCTTTCTATAAGCCTGGTATTTATTTTACTGGTTAGTTTTGTTATATGTTTAATGTTTTATGTTTAATTAAATTAAATTAATTTTTTTTTGATGTCTAAAGTGTGTCTGTGTATATACCTACCTAGGTATCTGTTTGTATGCGCGTGTGTGTGTCTGCGTGCATGCGTTTGTGGGTGTGTGTGTGCGGGTATGCGCGTGTGCGGTTGTGTGTGTGTGTTGGGTTGTAGCAGGAATGTGTGCCAGCATCGAGAGGTGGGAGTGAAGTGTTAGAGACTTGCCTATACTAGGTCTAGTATCTAGAGGTGGGAGTGACGTGTTAGAGACGTCACTATACTAGGTCTACCAGCTAGAGGTTGGAGTGAGATGTTAGAGACCTGACTATACCAGGTCCAGCAGCGAGAGGTGGGAGTGAAGTGTTAGAGACCTGACTATACTAGAACCAGCATCGAGAGGTGGGAGTGACGTGTTAGAGACTTGGCTATACCATTTTTGTGTAGATATTTTTGTGTGTTGTTGTATTGTGTATGACTCGGCATTGTGTTGTGTTGTCTTTTTATACAATTTATATACAATATATATTTTACAACATATACTAATATGTATACACACGGTATTTATACATACCATATTTAGACAGCATAGATAACAAAGGTTCTTTAAGTGTAATAAATATATTTAATTATTTTAAAAGAAGACGAAATGTCAAGCTAAAGCGCTAGTCTCAGCCGCTTTGTAGGTCTCTGTTTCTTCGGTGGTAGATTAGAGACATCGGCCAGGTGGTTGTCGGTGGTTACTGTAGGGGGACAAGGGTTGGTGTTAGGAAACCAACTCGGTTCTTGGGATATTGGTTGATAACAACTGGAGTTGATGTAGTAGTCAAACGTGTTACTGGGGCAAGTAGTAGGACAGGCATCCGTGTTTGGTAACTGTAGTCGATCAAATTCGGCAAGGATCTCACCCTGTAAAGCCAGCAGATGTTCAAACTCAGGGCGAGTTAACGTAATGCCGGTTTTGGTTGAAAACTTTAGATATGATTCACCAAAGTATTTTCGCACGTATAGTAAAGGTTGGCTTCGGTAAAAACTTACAGACGCGGCCTTTAACCCGCTCTCCAACGGCATAAGCATTTCATCACTTCTTTTCATGTACACCCAGTTGGTGGGAACAGTGGAAGTCATCTTCAGTGCGTTGTGGTCGCGAGCGAGTGTCTGTCGTTATCACGCCACCTCTTCAGTAAAGTATGAACGTGAGTGTCTGGGCGTTGGTCTCTCAAGTGTCTATTTATATGAAGGAAAACTAGTTTAATCTGGTTTTGAAACGCGTCCAGACATGTTGCGCGCTAACAGAGGGCTGATTAGTCGAAAAACTAATCGATATTTGACGCGTTGTCACTGTAAAAAAATGTTTTTGTGTGCTGGTATTTTAAGTGGAGAGGATACAAATGTAAGCGACGCGAGGTAACGTATAAACACAGACGCGTACTAATAAGTGTTTATATTTCAATTTTTATTATATTATTATTATGAAGCGAGGAAATTGTCAGCGTGTACCTGGTTTGTGATGTAAAAATAGGACAGGGAATTTCCGTTGTTGGGTAAGTACAACTAAAAGTCTAGTTTATTGTGATGTTTATTGAGCCCATTAGTACGTTTCTCCCTCCCCTCGTTTGTTGTGTAATGAGAACCGCCAAAAAACATGTGTTTGTCTGGTGGTTTGTGTGTAGGTATTGCTGTTAATTACAACTAATTGGTGTTAGCTTTCTTGGTTTGATAGTCCTTTTCACAGTGCAAAAGCACTATTGGTTATATGTAGTGTTTTAAATAGTTTTGTTAAGCTATTATTTCTATAATATTTAGGGCCAGCTCGACGCTGAATATACACCGAAGACGGATGCGCATGCATGCATAACTTCACACGTCAAAAGAAAAAAGAAAAAAATCTTTACAGGAGCGCTTTAATGATGATTTTCACTGTCACTTTTAAAGAGGTCACACCGCAGACTTGTGTAGATTGACCAATTATTGTGGAGGTAGTGTATTCTTAAGAAATAACAGGAGATTTTTGTGTATTTTCGTGAAGGAGTTGTGCTTTTACCCTTTTATAGGTTCCAAAACCTTCATGCAACTATGTTGCTACTTGACTTTAAAAAAAGGAATTTGTATAAACACTCACTAAGTGAATTCCCTTTTTCCTACCCGCTATAGAATAAAGAGGAAAATATAAAATAAAAAAGGGATACCTTTTTATAGAGGAAGATGACTAATGATCGGTGTGTGGTGGGATTATTTTGGTTTTGTGTTGTGTTGTGTGTAGCTGTGATGCCGCACTGTAATTCTGTCTTTCAAACGGCCCGATTCTGTCGTCTATTTTGTATTTCCGGGCCGTTCCTGTTTTTTTATTTTTGAATTTTCACCATTTTATTTCTTCTCATTTGAATATATATCGTGTTTGGTATTTTTGAGGAGATAAATTAAATGGGGTCGTTTTATGACGGTAGATTTATTTTACACTCGACCAGTTTTATTTTCTTCTGATCACGCGATTTTCCGTTGTTTACGGAAATCGCTATTTTCGGGCACGCCGGTATGACGCGTCAGAAACGCACGTGGACGTGATGTCATTTTGGACACGCGGTCGCGTTCTTTTCACATCTGATTGGCGTAGCTCATAGTTATGTTTATTTTTCTGAGCGTTTCCATTGGTCGAGGGAAAGCTACGGTATGCTCAGGAGAGAACACGCGGGGGTGGCCCCGGTGTGTATAAATAGCCAGTTAAAACGGCGGCCCAGTTCTCTATCGTAAGAAATATTGTCAGCCGTCAGACTTCGTATTATCGTCTCCATTGCGGGGAACAACAGCGATAATAGGTATGTAGGATTTTATTATCGTTTATTTATTAGAGGGTTCTTTAAGATCTTCGCCCGTAAGTAAAAGTTCGTCGGGACATTAACTTTTAAGTTTTAAACGATAGTACCATCCATTAACTTTTTAGTTCTAAACGCCAGCGCCATCCATTACTTTCTTTGTAGAACGATGTAAATGTAAAAAGTGTGTATAATTTTTTCTGGGATTTTGGCAGTAGATAGGAGTGTGTGAAGTTGTGAGAAACACGTGTGCCCATATTTGTTGAATGTTATGTAAAACCACCATTTATTTCTGTGTAGTTACTAATGTAATTTTATGGGGAAATCCCTGGTGTGTTCGTTAATTTTACTGAGCCTTATGTGAGAAATATTGTCGGAGGGTTCAGATTTACGTTGTAAGTGAATTATACTGCTTAGGGGAGGAAACTATTCCTATAGCCAGATTTAATTTAATTTTGGAGCAAGCCGGGAAACCTCAATGGGTAATGTTAAAAAAGGGAGATTTAAGTGCCACGTGGGTAGGAATATTTTATGTATCTTTTTTTCAGAACGAGAGAAGGGGAGAAGGAGGAGAGAGATTTAAGTGCCACGTGGGTAATATTTTTTTGTATTGTTGTACCTGACAAGTGGAGTATTGAGTAAGAGGTGTTAGGTTAGAGATGCGTTATGTTGGAGTTGGTGTACAATAGACGCATTTTATTTTAATTTCAGCGAGTCACGGCAAGAATAGTGGGGGGAGCGTAAATTTGCCCATGTGCAAAATTACCCTCGGCAACAGGACCTATCTTAAGGGTCAGACCTATGGTCTCTGGCAGTGAAGTCCCTATGCTTCAGCTGGACTGTGGTTTATTTATCATACAGCCGAGAGCATCGCTATTATAGTCTCTAGCAACGGCAGGTAGCCGTGAGACTGGTTTCAATTGCGTACAGCCGGAAATCAAGGCTGTGTTTTCCTATAACTCCGGAGCGGGTTAAAAGAGGGAAGCTATCAGCAGCAGAGAAGTTTTCGACAGTTAATCAAGTACCTCACGCTTGATGCCAGAACTTCATCATCATCATCGCAGAATTCAGGAACAGGTGATAGGGTTACCATACCTGGGTCGTGAAGGTAACGAGAGAAGAGCGTAACGGAGACGCCGCATCATCAGTCGTCGAGTGTTGGAGAGACACTGAGACCAAGGGAGAGAGAGAAAGAGATAGAGAGAGAGAGAGAAAAAGTTAGTTGCTTATCCTTTACAGGACGTGGCAATCAACCCCAGCTTTTATTGGCTGTTTGTGATTTTTCTAGGCAATTTTTTCATTCAGTAGTTTGCCATTGCTTTCTGAACGGTACGGCGCTTATACCATTGTTAAAAATCCACACAAAGCGATCTGCTACCAAACCGCCTGCAGCAGGTTTAGAACCTGGTATATCTGGATTATGAAACTGCGTTCATATCCATTAGGCCACAGACGCCGACGAGAGAGAGAGAAGGAGGGGGAAAATAGACAGGACCAGTAGGGTCTGTTCAGTATCTACTCGAAGGATAGACACTGAGCCATTGTGTTACTCCAAGTCTATTATTATAGCATTTCCAGTGGTGTTCGATAGCGGCGCATATCGCCTAACAAGTGGAAAGCTGTGTAGACGGTTCGTTGAGGAAGAGTCAACCAGACTGAGACAGTAGAATCTTATTTGTATTAGAGAGTGGAGGCTAAAGTGGACAGCCCCACAATAGTAGAGTTATTTAATCACTAATCATTTTATTGTTCCTCAGCAGGGTGACAGAAAGAGTGAATGTGATTTGGGTTTTTTTTTTCTAGTGTCTATCTAATCTAATTGGTACATAGTTTTCAGGCCGTGCAACAGTGCACGCTATCGACTGACTTGATGACGTATGATGCCATTTTATGTTTTTCTTGTATGTAAATAAATATATACATATATTATTTACTGGATCAGCTTCTACTCCTTACTATACTTACTTTATGTCGTCTGTATAGTGGTGTCTGTGGTCGTTTTTATACACCTTATCTCCTTGTATTTAAAGGAAGTCAGAGGAGGGTGAGATTATAGCCAGTTTGTAGTCACGAAGCGGCAAGGGCGAGTCAAAATCTGGTTCTATCCCTTGAGCCAATAGTCTCATCTGTCCACAGGCATGTCATTTTCCATCTAAATTCTATCTTCTCAGACTTTCTCAGACTAGGGTCTTGTTTTCATTCAGGCAAACTCTAAAAACTTAAAACCACTTCGTGACAGTAGCTAGTGATGAGAATATAAGACAATGAGAGGTGAAGTTGCGTCGGAGGTAACTATGCTTTTGATGTAAAAATATGACAGGGAATTCCCGTTGTTGGGTGAATGTGACTACATATTGAAACGGGCGCTGGGTCACGTGGTAGTTTTCTTTATTATTTATATTATATCATGAGTAATGAATCTACTCACCCCAATGTCCATCTAGTGCTATGTAAGTGACCCTGCAGACAGCCGTAGTCTCCAACATAAAAAATAATGTCAAAGGCCAGACTGGACAAGGCCAAATAGACAGTTTTATTGAACACAACCGTAGAGATATATGTCACAGACAGACTAGATTATGGCGCCAACTAGATACTCTTTAGTGTTGCAGGTTGCAATCGGAACAATGTCCAGGCCAGTTTCAGCCATTTTAAGAAAACCCAACACGCACGTGCTTTTACCGGTCGTTATGAAACCCGATCGTAGGTCGGCGCTCGCGACGAAAGCATTGATCGTAGACGGTATGAAATTCCGTAGCATAGAGGTCGTTCTCGTTGTTTTTGTTTGTTTGATTTTCGGTCTTTATTTATTTCAGAGGTCACTTTTATTTTGGCCTTGATGGTTTTAATTGTGTACTTAATTTATGTGGTCTTTAGACCGAGGCTTTTGTTCCTTTCATTTTCTGGTCGTTTTGATGTTCCTTCCTTAGTATGTTTGTCTGTTGTTTTGCTCCAAACTTTTCCCGCCCCTGACTGCAATCTGGTTAGCATTCTGCTGGACTTATTTGATCTTATTGTGCTACAAATATATGGTTCTATACGAGTTGTCTTTACTCTTTTTTTTAAACATTGTCTAATTCCTCTTATCTTTATTTTATACCTATCACCGATGACTTACAAGTAGTATTTAAGCTCTACCTATGCCTAATGCTAAATTAACACAAGACAAGTTATTAATTTTTTTAAAAATATATAAATTTTAAATTATGGTTAGATATCAATAGTTAAAAGCTGACTAGGCCTACTACAAAACTAGTACATTTGAATTGAATTTAAGTTTGCTCACGCGCGTGTTCACGCATGAAAGCTACTATATTGACGCTTGTGACGTCGACATTTTTCAAAATGAGCTGCATTTTTGACAGGCAAACGCGAGCTTACCCTCACTAGTTATGAAACCAGATCGATAGAGGGTGACGTCAGGACTAAATATAGCTATCTAGAAAAACGTAAGAAACCCCCCAAAAAAATTTCTTCCACTTGTCAAATATTTCTTAAAATATTCCTGCTAGTCGCCAAACATTTCTTCAAAGACGACCATCTTTCATGCGGCGGATATAGCCAAACCAGCGTAGTCTTCCCTGTCTCAGCCGGGTATACAGACTTTGAAGGCCAGCACGTGACGACACCTCGACATTTGGCACTTTATCATTCCACGAAACGCCGAGGAGGTGGCGCAGACACGATAGATGGAAGGGATTGAACCTTTTTTCTTGCTTAGCATAGAGTGTCCAGGTCTCACTACCATATAGAAGTGTACTGGTGATACAGGCGTTATATATCGCAGCTTTGGTCGTCGGCGTGAGTTTGGAGTTTCCCAAAACACGTGATGTGAGGACGGCAAAGGTAGCTGCAGCTTTGGTAATAAGGCTATCAATTTCTCTGTCCAGAGAGAAGTCGTCATTGATGATATACACAAGGTATGTGTGATGCACGTGGTGTTAAAGCGGCCGCGTCAACTATCGATTAGTTTTTCGACTAATCAGCCCTCTGTTAGCGCGCAACATGTCTGGACGCGTTTCAAAACCAAACCAGATTAAACTAGTTTTCCTTCATATAAATAGACACTTGGGAGACCAACGCCCAGACACTCACGTTCATACTTTACTGAAGAGGTGGCGTGATAACGACAGAAACTCGCTCGCGACCACAACGCACTGAAGATGACTTCCACTGTTCCCACCAACTGGGTGTACATGAAAAGAAGTGATGAAATGCTTGTACCGTTAGAGAGCGGGTTGAAGGCCGCGTCTGTAAGTTTTTACCGAGGCCAACCTTTACTACACGTGCGAAAATACTTTGGTGAATCATATCTAAAGTTTCCTACCAAAACCGGCATTACGTTAACTCGCCCTGAGTTTGAACATCTGCTGGCTTTAGAGGGTGAGATCCTTGCCAAATTTGACCGACTACAGTTACCAAACACGGATACCTGTCCTACTACTTGCCTCAGTAACACGTTTGACCACTACATTAACTCCAGTAGTTATCAACCAATATTCCCAGAACCGAGTCGGTTTCCTAACACCAACCCTTGTCCCCCTACAGCAACCACCGACAACCACCTGGCCGATGTCTCTAATCTACCACCGAAGAAACAGAGACCTACAAAGCGGCTGAGACTAGCGCTTTAGCTTGACATTTCGTCTTCTTTTAAAAGAATTAAATATATTTATTTCACTTAAAGAACCTTTGTTATCTATGCTTGATAATACGTCTTTTTTATGGGTGGTCGTTATTGTTGAATAAATCATTTATGCTTGTGCATTGAGTGTGGGTCATTGGTATTGAGGAATGTTATTATCACCACTGTTGCAAACGTGATTGTTGAATACTGTGTGCACTGTCACTCACCACACAGCTCACGTACGAGTCATGGATGTCAATAAAGGTTGTAAACGCCTGGAACAGTTCGATACTGTTTATTACGTTACAACACACAACGAAGTCACGATGACATCAACAAAGACACAATTCATGATAACTCAAATGCATCTGGCATACAAATTCTCCACCTGTCTCAAACTCCTCAAAGACTGCACAACACAGCAGTTATGTTAATTATGGCCTTACACATCTCTACATGTCTCAAACTCCTCAAAGACTGCACAACACGGCAGTTATATTAATTATGGCCTTACACATCTCTACATGTCTCAAACTCCTCAAAGACTGCACAACACGGCAGTTATATTAATTATGGCCTTACACATTTCTACATGTCTCAAACTCCTCAAAGACTGCACAACACGGCAGTTATATTAATTATGGCCTTACACATTTCTACATGTCTCAAACTCCTCAAAGACTGCACAACACGGCAGTTATATTAATTATGGCCTTACACATCTCTACATGTCTCAAACTCCTCAAAGACTGCACAACACGGCAGTTATATTAATTATGGCCTTACAAATCTCTACATGTCTCAAACTCCTCAAAGACTGCACAACACGGCAGTTATATTAATTATGGCCTTACACATCTCTACATCCCTGATCAGGCATTCCCTTAGGAAAACACCGCCATACACTTAGAAAACACAGGGCTTGCGACCACACCGGTCTACGCCCAAAAACACACTCTTCTGACAGCACACTCACAGGGCACACCCTGTGAACTCCTGTCATGAGACTCAGTTGTTTTTTAGAACACCACTCACAATACATGCCGCTTAGCCGCGAGAGCTAATCACCCCCGGCTCAAAACACTACAAGATAAATATATCTCAACACTAGAGATAAACAGCGTTCTTCACGCTTTTCTTGTACTCTGTCTCATGACTCTAGGAGAAGATATTTTTAACAAATCGATTCCTAATCGGCAAGCAAGTACCATAATTCAAAAATTCAATCTGTCACACAACATACTAAGATTTTCTTCCCTTTGACCTTAACATTTACACCGCCCCTGGGGGAAAAAAATGATTCTATCATTTTTTCTAAAACAGTTACATCAACAAAAAATCAAGGGAGAGCAAACCTCTAATACATACCTACAAAAATCAACTTATGTTAAGGGAAAAGAATATACCTACATAAAATATCAACATTAAATGGAAAAATAGAAAATGGAGCATCCAACGTAATCATCTAAGTACATCAGAATTAATCTAATACAAAACCAAGTTACGTATATTGGACACGAACGAAAACAGGAAACAATCAATAGCAAGAGAAAGGACAAGATCAAGCAAAAGAAGAATGATCTATAATGCAGTAAAGTAAGAAATCAGAATATGAGTGGGGAAAAAAAATACCACGTGTTAACAATTAAGTCAAACAACTCTACACATATAAAATAAATACCACTGTAACTGTCTTTTTCTCTTGTTGAGGTGATCACTGGCCCAAGACAGTATACTTGTTGTTAGATGTGTAGTGCGAGCGTATGATGAACTGAGTGTGGGTGCGAATGAAGGCGCGAATGTGTTTAGGCTCGTATATATGAAGACCCTGCAACCCATACTCTCACATGCAGTAGTCAAGGATGCTTGGACACTGCAGGCATGTTTCAAGACATTTATTGACGAGAACACACATAGTATCAACAGGAACAGTCAGTGTAACAAGGTCATGCTGACCGGAAATCGATAGGTATACATTTGGCATTCAAAAGGTAAACATCGGAACAGACGTGCATGGTCAATAGCAAAGTTCTTCAATAATGACAGTTCGTAGCGTCGCCCTTGGCATCTCTGACTAAACGCGTCAGATGCCTTAGTCACTTTGACACATAGGTGCAACTTGGCATTCCCCGCCAATTGCACATTATCAGGCTGTAGTATAATAGCCGAAAGCACAGGCCTCGTTCTGACGTCGGCTGTGTACTTCTGTTAAATAGGTTATCATCAACCCTGCAGTAATGCTTATTGTAGACATAAATCCCGCCAATCTGCGGTTCCCACAATATATCTTCGTCACTGGATTTCTGGACAATATAAAGACTAACAGTCTTGGATGGCTACCTCGAGCACAAATATATAAGTTCTGAAATATATAGGATCGGTGAGCTGCAGTTCACACTAAGTAATCCTTTTACATGTTCTGCCACCGAAAAGCGTAATAATGCATAAAGGTCGGTATTACCTGGAAAATGAATCCTCAGAACATAACAAGGAATTCTGTCGTCATCCCGACGCACAGAGATTCACTGGGGAAAACTGCCATAGCAGTTACTTCGAAGATTCTCCCCGAAAAAAACAATGGACTCTTGGTCCCTTCAGAAAAACAGGACCTTCTCGGCTTGCCGGAAGTATAACTCTCTCCCGCTTAAAAAACCTTCCCATAGGCCTACGCCCGAACTGTCAACCTTTAACCCTAAAGGTCAAAACACAATGAATGAATAAACAAGGGAAGACAACCCCTAATCAACCTGACATCGCAGGTAAAGACACAATTATACTTATGATAAAACATAGGCAAATAACTTGACAGATGACTCTGTCGAAAATGACAGCAACATTACTACCACCCCCCTGTAAAAAAAAAATGAAATTTTTTTTTTTTTTTAATATGTCCATGAGCAAGATAGCACCAGTATCACTTCTGTGCTCATGCAAAAACTGAACCTAATATCAGGTACAATAGACGCATAAATAAGGCGTCTGAAGAGAATACAAATCATCTCTCAACATAGGAGAAAATATTTCCTTTGAGCCAAACAAACTAAGGGATACCATTCAAGAAACCTAAGTTGCTGGCAATACCAATCATATATCAAACATTACTAAATAATATAATCATAGCAATATACAAATGTCAATGCTATTTTAGCAACATATCACTGATGGATGGACAAAATGAAATTTGTTAAATTATCTAAACATCATCCAAATACATTTGTATTACAACATATTATGATATTAAGGACAGACCTAAGTCTGAAAGTATATCAGGAAAAACTAGGACACAAGATTTAACTGGAATCATGTGGGCATCTAGACAATACGTCCGCCATCACATTATCCGAACCACGGATAGCTCGCACCGTGAAATGGAAAGGCTGAAGAGCAATAGCATAACGAGTAGATCTCGAGCTCTTCAAATCCTTACTTTGCATAGCCGTAAGAGCTTTTTGGTCGGTTTCCATAAAGAAATGCGCGCCCAGAAGGAACCTTTGTAGCTTAAGAATGGACCAAACCATAGCCAACAATTCACGGTCCAAAACCGAGTAATTCCTTTCTGCCGCATTTAGCTTCCTAGAAATATACATTACAGGATGCAGAGTTCCTGAATATTCCTGCATTAGTGCCGCTCCAATCCCAGTGGAAGAGGCATCACTACGAAGGACAAAAGTCTTATCAATCGTTGGTAGTCTTAAGATAGGATGAGATGAGAACAAATTCTTAACCTGATCCAATGAAGATTGGCATTCTTGGGACCAACGCACCATATTAGGAGAACCTTTTTTCAATAACGTTGAAAGTGGTGCCATAATGGAGGACAGATTCTCAATGAATCTTCCATAGAATTGTATCAATCCCAAGAGACTACGCACTTGCTTTTTCGTCTTCGGAACCGAGATATTTAATATCTTTGAAATGTTTTGGTCCTCTGTCTTCAACAGACCATGACCAACTCGATGACCTAGGAAGGAAATTTCACTAAACCCAACAAAAGCTTTAGAGGGTTTAGCAGTCAAACTATGCTCACGTAGAGTAGATAGCAATTCCTTTAGACCCAAATAGTGTTCTTCCCAAGTATCGCTGAAAAGACAGATGTCGTCTAAATATGCAATGACATCTGCACGATCTGATAGAATTCGTCGCATCATGCGCACGAAAGTCGCTGGGGCGTTCATAAGCCCGAAAGGCATAAAATTCCATTGAAACAGACCCCTAGGTGTCGAAAAAGCAGTGAGAGGTTTGGCGTGTTCCGTCAGTGGGACTTGCCAATAACCTTTCGACAAGTCTAGTTTAGTAAAGAATTTAGCTTTAGAAAGTCTAATAAGTAGATCATCTAATAACGGCATAGGTTCAGCATCGAACTTCGTAACTTGATTTAATTTGCGATAATCAACGCAAAGACGTATGTTATTGTCTTTCTTTCGAACAATAACTATTGACGAAGAATAAGCTGAAGTGGATGGTTCAATTACACTGACAAACAACATTTTTCTTTCTTATATAAGAATAAGTGTTCTTAGGTCAGTTTCTTGCGCTGATTTCAAATTTGAAATCCGTTTATCTCTATCACGTCGGGTTCTTAAGATATTTGTGAATAAATATATTTTTGGGAAACCGTTATTTGCTCCGTTTCATTTTTACTATATAACTTTTTAAAAATTAATAAAATGCAAAATAATTCTACTTTTTATACTGCTAAAAGATGCATGACATATGTTACGTTATATTTCAAATAGTTAATGTATTTTGAAATAATTCTGAGTGAAATATGGCTTCTTGAAGTTGTAGAAATTCGGCTGATCTGTTCTGTTACGTGCGTGTGCGGATATTTTACCGATCGTGTTCACCAGAAAAACTTTACACCATTGCTAAAGAAAGCATATGAACTTTATTTCGATTCGAAAGTTGATGATGCAAATAAATCTTGGAAGCCAAATGCAGTTTGTTTGACTTGTGCAAATACATTGGCTGGTTGGTTACGAAAATCGCCGAAGCATAAGTCGATGCCTTTTGGAGTGCCAGTAATATGGCGTGAACCGATAAATCACGCTACTGATTGTTACTTCTGCTTGACAAATATCTATGGTTTCACTTTTAAAACTAGAAAGTCTGTGGTTTATCCAAATATTGAATCGGTTTCGAAACCAGTGCCTCATGATCCAATCACGTGTCCGATCCCAGTTCCACCAGAACAATATCCGTTGGACGTGAATGAACCATCAGAAAGTGATAATTTACCTGCTTTAGAAACTAATTCTGACTCGGATTATGTACCGGTGAATGATGGTGTTCACTTAATTAACCATTCAGAACTTTCAGATCTAATACGTGATCTCGCTCTCACCAAAAGACAAGCGGAATTACTCGGTTCGCGACTCAAAGAATGGAATCTTTTAGCGCCCAATACTCCGATATCTAAATTTCGTCATAGACACAGAGAACTTGTTCAATACTTTGAGATGGATGATGACATTTGCTATTGCAAAGATGTAAAAGGTCTAATGGTGCACCTCGGTCATGAGCACATAGTCAACGAATGGCGACATTTCATCGACTCTTCCAAGACTAGTCTAAAAGCCGTGTTATTGCATAATGGAAATTTATTTTCATCAATTCCAGTCGCCTACTCTGTTCATATGAAAGAAACTTATGACAATATGGCTATACTTTTGGCAAAAATAAAGTACAATGACTACCAATGGCGGATTTGTGGAGACCTAAAGGTCATTGCAATTCTCACGGGCATGCAGACTGGGTATACTAAATTTTGTTGCTTCTTATCTGAATGGGACAGCCGCAACAGACAGGAACATTATGCAAGAAAGGTGTGGCCTATCAGGGATCGTATGCAGCTCGGGCATAAAAATGTAATACACGAGCCATTAGTTAACAAAGACAGCATCATTTTACCACTGTTACATATAAAGTTGGGGCTCATGAAGAATTTCGTAAAAGCGTTAGATAAAACGAGCAAAGCTTTCACTTATCTTCGAGAAAAGTTTCCGCAAGTTAGCGATGCAAAGATAAAGGAAGGTATCTTTGTAGGACCTCAGATTAGGAAAGTTATTGCAGACAAACAATTCGAGAACTTGTTACATGGTAGTGAACTTCGCGCATGGATGGCATTCAAATCGATCGTCGATAACTTTTTGGGAAATCACAAATCTGTCGACTATGTGCATATTGTTAAGCAGTGCATAGATGCATACAGAATTATGGGCTGTAACATGTCCTTCAAAATCCATTTGCCCGATTCGCATCTTGACTTTTTCCCTGACAACCTTGGCGAAGTCAGCGATGAACATGGAGAACGATTCCATCAAGATATCGCCGTAATGGAGTCACGTTATCAAGGACGGTGGAGTGTGACCATGCTTGCCGATTATTGTTGGATGCTTCATCGCGATTTACCACATGCCATTCACCGACGAAAGTCGACTGCAAAGAAATTCAAGCCTACATAACTGTTATACTTCTTGTACAAATGATGTTGTAATACTGTATGCGTTGTTAAAAAACTTCAATTGCGTATTTCTAGAGATCCCGACCTGATAGAGAAAAACGGTTTGCAGATTTAAAAACAGCGCATTAAAATTGACCAGAAAAACATAGAAATGTTAGAGAAAGAAAAAAAAAGTTTTTTTTTGTTAGTCAGTGTTATTTGTAGTTGAATCATTTCATCCAATTCTTTCTCGACTTGTGCTTGAAAATGAATAGGTATTGGGTATGGTCTCACTCTGATCGGATTACGATCAGTAAGTATGATGTCATGTTCTATGACATCTGTGTGTCCAGGAATGTCGGTAAGGACATCCTGATATGATTGTAACGTAGAGGATACTTGACGCTGTTCCTCAAAAGACAAGTTGGAAGAGATTGTAACGTCTCTCCACGATTCCGTTGAAGTAAGTGGAATCGCAGGAAGAGGTAAGTTCACGTCAGAAAAAATAGTTTCCTCATCCTGTATAACGGACAGGGATGAGATGTGACCATGTTGGACTGGAGAGTCGTCCGTCGCCTGGAAAATAGGCTGCAAATAGTCTGGACGTTCAATAAACTCTGTTAGCATATTTATATGGAAGGTTTTATGCCTTCCATCCACATCGACAATATAGTCGACATCGGAAATTTTTGAGACTATAGTGTATGGACCTTTCCATGAAATGAGAAGTCTATTCTCTCTTGAGGGCAGTAAGACATATGCTTTGTCTCCAGGACAAAGTTGACGTAGGCGTCTTTTCTTATTAGCAAATCGCCTAGCTTTTTCTTTCGCAAATTCGGAAGATGAAGTTGCTAACCTGCACGATTCGATAATCTTTTCTCTAAGAGCTATGACATATTCATATGACGATTGTGTATCATCGTCAATATTATCGGAAGTTATCAAATCGTGTAACAAGGACATCGGACCACGCGGTTGCGCGCCAAAGACAAGTTCGAAAGGAGAAAACCCTGTATGCTCGTTGGGAACCTCTCTATAGGCAAAGAGGACTGCAGGTAAAACCCTGTCCCAATCTTCAGGATGATCCTCCGTTATCTTGCCAAGTAAGTTCTTTAGTGTCCTGTTAAGACGTTCTACCAATCCATTGGACATTGGATGATAAATACTACTGAGAGACCTTTTAATGTCTAGCGTAGCCATTACCTGAGACATAACGTCCGAAATTAACTGAGTGCCGTGATCCGACAGTATTTCTCCGGGGAATCCCAGACGAGAAAATACGAGCCAAAGAGCATCAGCGATATCGACAGTTGATATGCTCTTCAGAGGAATAGCCTCTGGCCAACGCGTGCACATGTCCACGCAAGTGAGGATAAATTGGTGTCCTCTGGCTGACTTAATTTTGAACGGACCAATGATGTCTATAGCCATTTTCTGAAACGGCCGAATCGGAATATCTGCAGCCTGAATAGGAGCAGCATGTCTCGGACCTCTAGACTTGACCTCTTGACAAATTTTGCAAGATCGGCAATAAATTCGGATGTCTTTATTCACGAATGGCCAAAAGAAGGACGCAAGGACTCTAGTTTTAGTTCTGGAAAAACCCATGTGTCCAGCACACTGAGAATCGTGTGCATGCCGAAGAATTAAGGCTCTCATACACTTAGGCACAAGAATTTGCGAGTGCATAGACTTGTCCGAGTGTTGTACCATTCGTACCAATATACCATTCTTCATAGTGATATACGATTTGTGATTCGTATTTTGATTGGGATCCCCTTTCTTTGCAAGAAGGAAGAATTTCTTCAAAGAAGGATCCTCTTCTTGACGTTTAACAAACGAGTCATGGGAAATCACCAAGTGCTCGTCTTGGCTATCAACTTCATTACTATTATCAGATGAAGTTGGGGGATTAAGAGCTTGAGCTCTTGTCACCACTGCATTGACCGTTTGAATGTTTTTTTTCTTCCCAACTAGAAATTTGTTGCGGGGTGCATTCTTTAACCCCATGAATACGACCGATTATAAGATCCGCAATAGGATTAGGAAGAAGACATGCATGGACCTCTCCTGTGAAGAAAGGAGTGTCAATCCTAATAATAGCAGTAGGATAGCTTTCCATAGTACCACCAAATGTAACACATTTGATTGTTTTTCCAGTGGCACAGCAAGGATCTATCAGAGACTCCCTAACCCCGACGGTAGTACATCCCGAATCGAAAAGTACTGAGACTAGCCTATCATTTATTAGACCTTTATGTAAGATGAGAGATCCTCTCCCATCATGCGCAACTGTAGCAGGTAGAGCAGGAAGAGGGTGACCACAACTTAGCGTAGATACAGTCGATGAGTCAAACAATGTTAAGCATTGGGGGCATTCAGTTGCTCTCCCAAAATCGAAAGCACAACCAGTGATAGCCCTAGAGTTACCACTATCATTTACTGTATTACAGGCTCCATCAAACTCTTGTTGTGCAGAGTTTGCCTGTTGGAAAGGTCTTTTTTTGTTAAACCTAGGTCTGCCTCGATTATCGTTTCCCCTGTAATTATTTCGACTATCATTTCCCCTGTAATTGTTATCATATTGCCTATTGTAATCATCATTCCGGTTTGAATCCCGGTTTCTAAATTCACCATCGTCATAATCTTGACGTCGAGAATGATTACCTCGAAAATTTGAATAGTTATTATTTGGATAGCCTTTGCGAAAGTGTCTCAAATTATTACCACTAAAATTACGAGAACTACCATCTTGTCTCCAATTCATAGACGAAGAACCATCATGTGTTGGATTACTCCGCTTCTGAGTGTAATTTTGATTACTTCCCCTATTCCAATTTTGTTGAGCACCCTGAAATTTTTTTTTGAAATTAGGGCCATATGGTGTTGCCGAAGCAGCTGGCAACCCTTCTTTCACTTTAGAATTGCTAACTGTAGCATGGGGATGCGCTGTGGCATACTGACAACAGTATTCCTCCATATCTTTTAAGTTTTTAGGCTTACGCTCATGAAGGAATGCAAGAAAAGAATCATTAACAGATGACAAAACCTTATCTCGCAATAATAAGTCCATTAGACCTTCATATGTTTTCTCAGTCTGAGACAACTCAACCCATCGTGTAAATGTACGACGTATCTTTGTAACAAAATCAGAGAAATCTACTCCATTTTCTGGCAACATTGTCCTAAAACGAAGACGATAGTCTTCTTCTTTTAGTTGGTATTTTTTTAGCAATGCTGCCCTGACAACATCATAATTAGTCCTCTCATGTTCGACTATTGTCATAAGAGTAGTCACTGTGTCACCTGTAAAAAATGGCATCAGTTGTTCAACATATTTTTCCTTTTTTATGTTATGCGTATCGCACAAAAATTGGACTATCTAGATAATCTGCTACGTCATCCTTTAAAGGATTGAAATGAGGTAATTTAATCCTACTAACAAACTCCTTTGTCGTACTCGAAGTTGTTTGCTGAGCACCCGTACTCGCCAATTTCAATTTCTCTAACTCCAAAGTTGCGAGTCTTTCATCAAGTTCCATCTTCTGTTTTCTTTCCTCATGTTCCATTTTTCTAATTTCAGCCTCAGCTTTCCTCTCCTCTGCAGCAGCTTGAGCTTTCCTCTCCTCTGCAGCAGCTTGAGCTTTCCTCTCCTCTGCATCCTCTGCAGCAGCTTCTTTGTCTAATCTTTTTTGTTCAGCTTCAAATCTCCTTTCCTCCACCTGCATCTGCAATTTCTTTTGTTCAGCAGCAACATCAGCTTCTCTGTCTAGTCTTTTTTGTTCAGCAGCTGCTTCTCTTTCTAATCTTTTCTCTTCAGCCAGAGCTTTTTTTTCTTCTGCAGCAGCTTTTCTCTTCAGCAGCTAATGCTTTGTCATACTGAGCAACAGCCCATTGTTCTAACTGTTGACCAGTCTTATCAAGGGCTCTCCCTTGTGTAATAAAGTACTCTAATGTAGACATCTTGTCTACTGAGATTAGTAACTTGCAGAAGTAAATAACTTAAATTATCTCACTTTAATGGGGGACAAGTCTGAAATGCTAGACTTGTATACTCACTTCACTTTATTTCACTCTCTTAGTCTTAGACAAAGACTTTGTATGGTCCTCTTGTTTATAATGTAACCAAAAAATCACTTGAGTACCTGTGGAAAAAAAAATCCCTTATATCCCACTCACTATGGGCACAAGTCTTTTTTATAAAGAACTTGAATATGTATTTCACCTTGTCTCAATCTTTGTAGATAACAAGTCTTTTATCAAAGAACTTGTATAAATATCTTATATAATAATATTTTATTAACAAACTCTATATGAAGAGTCTACCTTATCAATAATACCAATACATGACGAAGTATATGTATGTAGACTGTGCATGACAGTAATGTAGTACAAAAAAAAAAAAAATACAAAGACAAAGATACAAAACAATACAAATGGCAACACTGTTTTAACCAAAAATGTGTAGAGAAATACACAAAAGAAAGGAGAGACCTACAGAATACAAACAAAACAAATCGAAAATCAAAACTGAAAAACAGACAAAATATTACAAAAACAACGTTAAGTACAGTTACATCACAGCTAACATCAATAGCGACCAATTGTCACTAGCAAATTTTCAAATTAAGAAAATTTGCACCTACAGAACGCTTACAGTAAGCCTCGATTAAGTGGCATATTTACTGTAAGACCCACCAACCGAAAACCCGCAGAAAAATACACAAAAACAGTAGAAGTAACATAAACATATAGCAATCAATTTCAATGTGTTGCAGAACAAGTTCAGTCACAGCTGAAACTAAAATAAATTTCTTGCTCCTTGCGAACACAGAAACGAAATGTCAAACGCGCACTGAACGTCAAATCCACTGTAGCATAAAGTGGTATTCACGAACCAAAGTTACTATGACCTTCTCGAATTAGGACTTGCACATTGAATGTTTACAATTTCCACGTACTGTTTACAAACACTTGACCTCGAACAATGTAGCTTGAATGCTCGGACATAGAAAAGTCTGTTGTTGACTGAAACGTGTAACAACCAGCAGTACTGTTCACAATAGGAACCCGCCTTCTATGCAGTTATGGTCCACGTAGCAAATGCCTAGATGTTAACCTCAGTACTTGTCTTGTTGTGGTTTATGTAGCATTATAATATAAATGCCCGCACTGTTTATCTAGGTCAACCGTTGATGACCTATTTCTGTCCTGTTGTAGCCAAAACTTGCAAGTGTAGAATTAGCGCTGTGTGTTACGGCTGTCCCGTGTGTAGCTTAGACCCACAGATCAGAAGTGTAATGTGTACTTGTCCTTCTTGTAAATTTCTGGACAAAACTGGAGACATCATACATGTAACAGCCAACCAGGAATGTAAATTTCTGGATCCATTAATGTCAACAATAATGTCAAATGCTCGCTCTGTTCTTTTTAAAACCCACAGATCTGGTCCATCAGAAATGTAAGTTTCTAGGCCACATTGGCGACAAGAAATGTATCTTAAGAGCCCACGTAACTGGTCCACCAGAAATGTAACTGTCTTTTTCTCTTGTTGAGGTGATCACTGGCCCAAGACAGTATACTTGTTGTTAGATGTGTAGTGCGAGCGTATGATGAACTGAGTGTGGGTGCGAATGAAGGCGCGAATGTGTTTAGGCTCGTATATATGAAGACCCTGCAACCCATACTCTCACATGCAGTAGTCAAGGATGCTTGGACACTGCAGGCATGTTTCAAGACATTTATTGACGAGAACACACATAGTATCAACAGGAACAGTCAGTGTAACAAGGTCATGCTGACCGGAAATCGATAGGTATACATTTGGCATTCAAAAAGGTAAACATCGGAACAGACGTGCATGGTCAATAGCAAAGTTCTTCAATAATGACAGTTCGTAGCGTCGCCCTTGGCATCTCTGACTAAACGCGTCAGATGCCTTAGTCACTTTGACACATAGGTGCAACTTGGCATCCCCGCCAATTGCACATTATCAGGCTGTAGTATAATAGCCGAAAGCACAGGCCTCGTTCTGACGTCGGCTGTGTACTTCTGTTAAATAGGTTATCATCAACCCTGCAGTAATGCTTATTGTAGACATAAATCCCGCCAATCTGCGGTTCCCACAATATATCTTCGTCACTGGATTTCTGGACAATATAAAGACTAACAGTCTTGGATGGCTACCTCGAGCACAAATATATAAGTTCTGAAATATATAGGATCGGTGAGCTGCAGTTCACACTAAGTAATCCTTTTACATGTTCTGCCACCGAAAAGCGTAATAATGCATAAAGGTCGGTATTACCTGGAAAATGAATCCTCAGAACATAACAAGGAATTCTGTCGTCATCCCGACGCACAGAGATTCACTGGGGAAAACTGCCATAGCAGTTACTTCGAAGATTCTCCCCGAAAAAAACAATGGACTCTTGGTCCCTTCAGAAAAACAGGACCTTCCGGCTTGCCGGAAGTATAACTCTCTCCCGCTTAAAAAACCTTCCCATAGGCCTACGCCCGAACTGTCAACCTTTAACCCTAAAGGTCAAAACACAATGAATGAATAAACAAGGGAAGACAACCCCTAATCAACCTGACATCGCAGGTAAAGACACAATTATACTTATGATAAAACATAGGCAAATAACTTGACAGATGACTCTGTAAAGATAACAGAAAAGATGGAACGAAATGAAGAATAACCAGTCAAGACAGACAGAAAGCGAAGACACGAACGAAGAGAAAGTCAATAACAATACATACTAATAACAGTCTCAATCAATCAAGGTATTGTAATAAATAAATACAATCATAACAGAAAAGCATCGAAGAGAGAAAAAAAAAATAATGTATATATGTATACAAAACATAGAAGAAAGCTATAACTAAATACAGCATCGTAAGTAATTTAACTAAGTTAAACTTATTCATAAGTAACAATAAATTGATCTAGACATCACGCAAACAAAAAATGTTAACGCTATCAAAAAGTTTTCGCTGACGTAAAGTCATGCGCTAGATAAAGAATACATCATAATATAAAAAAAAAAAAATAGTACAAATGTAAAAAATTTCGTAACGATAATTTACACTGAATACATTTCTATTT